>WAAB01020276.1:0-54043 GCA_013389865.1 Piaya cayana
TTCTATGATTCTATGAGTATAAGAAATGATCAAATACCCATTTACTCTCAGTGTTAAGTTTTCTTTTCTTCTCTACTTCAGAGCTATGTTAAGAGAAGCCTAGCTTGTTCTTACTGCCTGTTGGGAAATTTAAGAAAGCAAAAGACAAGTTTAAAGCAGGTAATGTTCTCAAATATCCTTACAACACAATTGTCAGTGAAGATCTGTACAGTTGCAATGTGCAATGCTATTGCCACAAGAAACAGAGTCATAGAAGAGGGGATTTGGGATGTTGATTTTATCAATAGTATATGAAGTGTGATTATCCTCTTTTCAACATTGGCTAATATTAGCTGCTTCCAGGCAAGTTTTGAACCACTCTATCAGACAGTTTCATGGCAAAACCCACTTATAAGTGTATTCCTAATCCTGCAAAATCACCAAATGCCTGGAAGCATGATAGCTAGTATTTCCTTTAGTTTTTTAATCCAACTTGCAATAGCTGAAATCAGTTTAAGGAATTAATAAAAACCAGGAGAATAATTTCCTTTATTTTCAGTATAAATATCCTGTTAAAATAGTAATTAAAAGGGAATAAATGGGAAAAAAATCTTCAACAAAATTCAAGTATAATGAGAAGGAATACCTAATACATAGGAAAAAAACTGTTTAAAACTCTAAGAGGAGAGCAAATAGAATCAACCCCAGGAACTTCTGTCCCATTCATAAACACCACACTTGGCTATATACAAGTGTGTTCAAAAGTTTTAATTTGAAGAGTAATTTTATTTCTTTACAGGTAAAGAAAAAGCAAATATGGACAGAATATATGATTCTATGACATCCTGGTATATGCAGAGCCAAATCCAGGGAGCAGGAAACAAAACTGGAAGTAAGATCTTAGGAAATTCAGTTGGACAGAAAAAAAAAATTGAACTAAATATCTTCACTCTTTGCTCCTCTGTGGTCTATCTACAGTCTCCCTCATTATTCAGCCTTTGGTGATAGGTCAAGTTAACAGAGATGCTGCAAAGAATCTAAATTTTCAAATGTTAATATGATGGCCAGTCTATTGAAAATAAAAAAACAGTACGATGACAGACGGGAGAAAGTAAAAGAAACTCCACTCCCAGAAGGTAAATTATGACCTCTGAGAAGCCCAGTCTAAAACTGGGATTTGGTCCTCTGACTTGTAGCCAGACAGCAGTGATAGAGGAAAAAAATCTCCCCCCATGCCTGAGAGTACAATGAGACCAAGAGTTGCAATGTTATTGTGAGGTACTCCAAATTGCATGGGCATATGGTCATAGCAACTACTGCCTTTAACTTACAGTACCGTGAAACACTTCACAGAGGACTAAGAGATTCGGGTATCTGAAATGTCATGATTTATATGAGACTTTTTCTTGCTTGAACATTAAACCATGCAGAGAATACATTGCATCAGCTATCACCACTCTCTGGAAACTGCTAGTAACAGCCTTGACAGATGTTCAGGTTTAATTTTTACTTGAACTCTATGGCCCCTCAAGTCAGCCTCTCCTGACAGCTTTACCACCCTATCAGCTGATATTTTCAAGGACTGACATAAACTGATGATGTCCATTTAGGCTGTCATGGCTATTAGGAGAGTAGTTTCTAGCAGAGTATGAATAGCTCATGTTTAGATTAACTTCTGTCACTCTATACCAGTGCCAATGTCTTATGCCGAGTTCCCACTTTTCCTCAGCTGAACCTAGCTGCAATCTTTTTTCAGACAGTGGGGAAGAAAGAAGAAATTTTAGATTTGTTTTTCAGAAATAATGCAAACACTTTCCCCTTGGCTCTCCGGAACATATACACATAATTTATACTATTTCTTAGGTTGCTGCAGATTTGTAGAGTGAAGGACTGAGCTGCTCATGTATGTGGGAAGGGAAAGGAACTGTATTCCAGAGACTTTGCATAGTTCCGGTCCCTTAACAAAAATAAAAAAGCATGATGGCTTCAGTTAATGAACCATTGTTCCTAAACCAAATCAGAGGGTTTCTGGAATAAGATTTTAGTTATTTTCCTTTGGATTGTACTGAAAATAATTTTCTATTCTTGTTACAATATTTGGATCAATGTATTGAGTTTAAGTGGCAAGGTTTTGGTAGTGGGAGGGAACTTCAGGTGTGGCTTCTGTGAGAAGACATCAGAAGCTGCCGTCATATTGGACAGACTCATTTCTAGCTGGGTCAAGGCAGATGAGAGGAAGGGAGAGGATGGGGACAACAATGTTTTCAGATTTGTTCACATTTCTCATTATTCTACTACGCTATTAATCTGCAGTAAATTAAGCTCCCTCAAATCAAGCCTGTTTTGTCCATGGTGGTGATGACTGAGTGATCTCCTTGTCCCATGGGCATGTCTCTGCCCATAAGCATTTGATCACACTTTCTCCCACTGTCTTCTTGATGGAGGGAAAGTGATAGAGCCTGGTAGTGGGCAGCTTGCAACCAGCTAAGGTCAACCTGCCACAGTGATCACTTAAACAAAGGACTTGTTAAGACAAGTTATAGGAAAAAAAATATTTAAATATAAGAATATTTGCACCAGACAAAAGTTAGCTTCCTAAGTAGTTTGATGCAGGCCAGGAAACTAAGGCATTAAACTTGGCAGATGATCTGCTCACAGAGATGTGTGGAAGGGGTAGCTGCTAACTCACATGCTGAGATCCAGATAAAGCAGCAATGTATCAGTTTATAACGAGGCTTTTGTCACCTCAGCAATGTTACTATTTGATAGATTACTGAAGAATCCAGAAGAAAGTTGTCTGCAAACAGTTACAGGAGAGAATGGAGACAAGGATGGAACCCATGTTTTAGCTAGGTGGTAAATTTGGGATTGGTTGAATACACACCTGAAGTAGAACTCTCCCTACAAGGAAAGGAGGGAAGAATTAGACTTATGTGCACAATGGAGGACTGACCTAAAATGAAAAATACTTTGAGTGAAAAAAAAAAAATTAATACATACATTTTATTTTGTTGAATCAGTGTATTTTGCTAGGTCTGAATGTAGGTTTTGTTTTTTTGGTTTTTTTTTTCTTTCTCATCTACCTGAAGTTGGGCAAAGTATTCAACACTGTCCCACATGGAATTCTTGTCTCTAAATTGGGGAGACATGGATTTGATGGATGGACTACTCAGATAGTGTTGGGGATGCTGGCGAATGTGAAACTCAACATGAGCCAGAAATGTATCCTTGCAGCCCAGAGAGCCAACCAAATTCTGGGATACATCAGAAGAAATGTGAACAGGAGGTAGAGGGAGACAAATCTGCCCCTCTATTCTGCTCTCATCAGACTTCACCTGGAGTACTGCATTCAGTTCTGGAGTCCTCAGCACATGGATCTGTTAGAGCATGTACAGAGGAGGGCTGTGAAGATGATCAGAGGGCTGGAGGACAAGCTGAGAGTTGGGCTTGTTCAGCCTAGAGAAGAGAAGGCTCTGAGAAGTCTTTATAGCAGCCTCCCAAGGGGCTTACAGGAAAGCTGGGGAGGGTTTCTTTATCAGGGAATGCAGAGATAGGATGAGGGGTAGCAGTTTTAAGCTGAAAGAGGGTAAATTTAGACTTGATATTAGGAAGACATTTTTACTGTGAGGATGGTGAGGTACTGGAACAGGTTTCCTGGAAAAGCTGAGGAAGCCCCATCCCTGGAAGTGTTCAGGGCCAGGTTGGATGAGGCTTTGAGGAATGTGACCTAGTGGAAATGTCCCTGCTCATGGTACAGGTGTTGAATCTAGAGGATATTTAAGATCGATTGCAGCCCAAACCATTCTATTATTCCCTTGTGAAAGTCCTGCTACTCACGATTGCATACAAATTTCAGAAACTAATTCAAGAAAAAGATGATTATAACTTTTGATCGTATCTTTCTGAAGCAGCTCATTGCTTGGTGGTGTAGAACCAACATCTGTACAAACAATGACCAGAAATACCCGAGTGAGGGCAGTAGAAATTGTGGGACTATAGCAGTTCTTGCTTGTGTGAATTTGTGCTGATGGATAAACATGCCTGATACACTACCTTTCACACAGGCCAAGGAAATGAAAAAGCCCTTACCATTATTTTTGCAATACAAAGGAAGCTAAAATAACCCAAGCAACCTGGACCTAGATACCATAATTCAGTGTCTGTGTGAAAATTGCTCATCGTTAGTGGCACTGGGTATTTGGATATTTTATAAAAGATCTATGTCATAAACAGTGCGAGACTTCTCCACAGAGCTGTCACTAATGGCTGTGACTCTGTGATATTTTTTAGACTCAAGTGATATAGCTCAAATCCACTTAAAGGCTTCATTTTTCATGAAGTCTAGCATCTTAGCACTTCAACAAGCCATAAAATATCTTTATGAAGTTTGGCAACAGTGTTATGCACAAACTGAAAGTGAGAGAGTTTCACTTTGTCAGATTCAGTGATGTGGCAGATTTATGGATAGAAGGGAAGAATGGGCAGCTGCTAGATTCCTCTCCATATAATGTTGTTTATTAAATAATATAAACACATGTGCATGAACTCTCCTCAATAGCCAGCTTATATTGTTCTCTCTGACTCAGGAGAAAAATAAGGTCTGTATATCTGGACCTAGAAATAAGGCTTTTCTTGTCACCACAAGAATAAATCAATTCATTCCATATCTTCTTTCTCCCTTTTTATACATGATAAAAGGTGGGAATTTAGGCAGAATATACCTTTATTAGCTCTATCCCCCTCACATTGTACTAAAATATCTCTGCTTTATTTCATTGGTATCTTTGAAAATTTTAAGTAAACATCCCTGTGCTGTAATGTATCATAGTCAGGAGACAGAGAAGAAATTAAATACATGCAAAAAGTAACCTAAACTGATGGACATCAACTCTCACCTTGCTTCTATATTGCAGAGTCATAATAAAATTGCTGTATTGATTTAGACGACTGTCTTGCCTATTCCAGTAACCAATACTAGCTAATAGCAGATGTTTCTGAAATAGTTTAAAATACATCTTTATAGTAGGTTACTCATATTTCCATTGAATTGAGTTATTCCAGAAAATAGTCTAGCTGGAAATCCCCAGATATGTGCCATGTCTTTAACCTGGAATACTTCTTGATCCAATCAATATGCTGAAAAGGAAAAAATCAGTTTAAAAGTAATTGCTATATAAAATGAAAAAATATTAATCTCATTTTCTGTTCCTGACTTTTAAACAGAAAGTTACAGCATGACTGAGGGTGGAAAGGACCTCTGGGCATCAACATGTCCAAGCACCCAATGTCAGATTATAAACCAGTAGAAAAGAACAATTTATTTATTCTCTATATAAATTTTCATTCTCTTTTATCTTTTTCCTGTCTCTCTTCTCCTTCATCACCCTTCTTCCCCATGAAGTGAGAGACTCGTGTAAACATAGTAATAACCTTCCTTCTGCTGTCTTAGGTAAAATGAAATAGTTCCTTCGCTAAATACCATGGCTTCATGACAATTTAAGCTCAAGGTCCTCTCTTATTCCTTCTCCTGTGCAAGGGATATTCATATCCCTTATGACTGTTTTGGTAACCTCCATGCTGACTATGAATTATTAGTCAAAACATGAGATTTTTCCAAGACTGCCCTTATAAATCCCTTGACTTTGTCTTTGTCTACTTAGTTAAATTAATCCTGCAAATAAATGGAACTTATTTAGGATCTATAAAATGAAGACAAATACTTAAGTGCTGTTTTTGGTATTAATTTGTCTCCTCCTTCTGTAGAACTGGTTAATCCTGGAAACAGGAAATAAACAAAAATGCCTAAGGCCTTAGTTACAGTCACTATGTGGAAATAAAGTAATTTCAATGCCATTTTATTACATTGGTTTCTTTCTACTCTGTATGACATAGAAAGGCTGAGACAATTAATCTAGTAGCATGTATAAGAATATGCAACTTCATGAAATTATTATAAGATCAAACTCTTACTCCACTGTACTTTCTTGTTTAGGTTGACAGCAGTAAATAGAAGTGCAAAGTGTCCAGAAAAAATAATTTGTTCGTTACATCTATGGTCCAGATACTATACAGTAGGCATGCAGGAACGTCAACTTCTTGTTCTCTTCCAGCACAACCAGACATCTGACTGCTGAGTTTTTTTCTTTTTCCTTTTTCTTTTTAATACAAGAGCACTTGGACCCCTGAAGAAGCTAACAATTCCCCAGAACAATTTAGCCATAATATATTTTCTCAGTTAAGTTTGGTGAATGGGATGATGCTTAGTCTTAAATAAAACTCAGCAAACTATCAGGAAATGAATTATTTACTGGGCATAGGATAATTGATTTTTCTTATGCTATATGAATAATTTGCTAGATTTCTTTTCAGTGAAGGCTCTGTGACAATGCACAAACATTCCTTTAAGCTATAAGAAACGAGATATATATATGCCCACTTTCTGTAAGTACACATTATAAAAATACAAAAGGGTTGACATTTTTTTCAAAATGTGCCACAGGAAAATGTTGTTCTTCCAATGATTTTAACTTCTCACTAGTGGTAGGTTTCAGTCCTCTCTAATCTACACATAACCTTATTAGGCTGGTCTAATTTAATAGATGCTAATATTTTCAAGTTTTTTATTTGCTCTTGTTAATGAACATGAATTAAGCAATGTCAGGTCAAAGATCTGATTGAGGTCAATAAAGGCGGTTGTAGGTTTCACACCATTTTCCATGGAAGAGAGGGGGGATTTTTTAAAATAATGTAAATTAAGTTAAGAGGTAAAAATGGAGCAGTGACAGGCCTTTAGAACTGCTTTCTTAACACACTGGGAAAGTAAATCCCTAAGTCACATGTCCAACAGTTTCTGTTTATTCAGAGGAAGAAATAATTGCATTAACCTCTTCATAAACTATAACACACGTGCAAGACTATCAAGGTCACAAGCAGGTCAGCAGCCATAAATGCTAGTTCATCAGGATACATGGATGTACTCTCTTCCTCAATGTATTATGTTTTATGATGATGATGGTGTTTATTGGTTTTGTACTGCATTGTATTTCTAGACAAATAATTTGAAAACTGATTACAGAGATATGAGCTACCTAAAACATTTGTTGTTCTTGAAATACCTATTAACATAACAGCAGATAACCTGTATTTTAAGGTAGTAAAGTCTAGAGGGAAAAAACCAAACATTAGAAAAAACAATCACTTCTAGTTGAACAGAATCCCGTGACCTAAAAATGTGTGAATATAAATTGCCACAAGGACAAATATGGAAATAAATAGAGGCTACCAATCGATACATAACAAAATATCAGTCATGATTTACTTCCTGACTCAATTTGAAATATAGTAAACATATCAAAGCATAGATGATGGTCTTTACAAGTTTATTTAAGCAAGCGTTTCATATTTGGCAGTATAGAAAAAGGGCTATGTCTTGGGCTATCCTCCCTATGCCTTTTCTGAAGGACTGGCTCATCACTGCAGAAACCAATCCTGGAAGGCAGGGACACTGAGGGTTCCTTTCCTGAGAAAAATAATATGGTCACATGTTGGCCTGCACAGTCTCACACACTTACACTGTGACATTTGTGTTATTGATATCCAAACAACAGTATGAGAAAATTTTTATTACCTTTGTCCTCTTAACATCTTATTTCGTCTAAAAATCTGTGACTAATAGGTGATTAATAGGTGAGTAATTAAATACTGTTTTCCTAATGGTTATGTATTCTGGTTACAGCTTGACTGATTGTGGTAGGACAGCCTTGGAGGGATCATCCAAAACAATGGTCGTTAATGTCTCATTGGTTAAAAATGTCATTAACCAGCAAAGTCTTGTACAAATGTCTAAGTATGGTATCTCATTTCATCTGTCTTTTGTGGCCAGCAAAGTATGCAGAATTTAAGGAGTAGCACTCATAGCATGCTAATCTATTACCTTGGAAGAAGCTTTAGAGGGACAGTGCATGAATTTTCCTAGAATAACTTAAAATCTCGCTATTATAAAAATATTATTGAGGTGTATTTTCTAATTTTCTCATCCTATGCCACTTAACAACTACATCCCAACTTCTACAGGTCAACCTAAAAATTTACTTTCTTCACTACAATGAGGAGCAGTCTAGGGGGAGTAGTTTTGTGTACAGAGCAGCCTGTTTCTGGAGGCTTGTGTTGTGACACAGGAAAGGTTGGCTGACACAGATCCAAAAGGTCTGTTTCTGTATAAGGAAGTCCCTGTGAGATTAGGAATTATCTCACTGAGAAGCACTTGTTCTTCGGCTCCAAAATCATGTTCCAGGTCTAGAGGGTTTTTTCTGTACTTGCAGAACTCCAGTTAGAAGCTTTTATAGCAAATGGAGCATCTCAAATTTCTGTGTCAGAGAGCTCTTGGGAGTTGTGAAGTCCAAGTAGCTCACAGGTAGCAGAGATAGATTTCTGATAAGCAGCTCAATTGTGCAGTTGTTAAAAAAAAGCATAGCAAGAAACTTGTAGAATCAGAAGAGTCTCAGGTATGTGTGATAGTATTCCCTAGTTATCCTTTTACCTCTCAAAAGTGTTTGAATGAGTTGTTCTGAGATACCTGATTGTAAGAAATATCTGGGATCATTTATGAACCCAAAACTGACAGTTTACTGTTATCTCTGGAGAGTTTTACCACTTCTAAAAAAAAAAAAGTACTGTGATTGGATCAGGAAAAAGACAGTAAAAAAAAATATTCAGAACCAGGGTAGTGTATGCAGATTTCTTTTTTTTTTGACTGAAGAAAGTATGTAATGAATTTTTAAGCTTTGTATCTGTGTAATCGCAACATACAATCCAAGAAAGTTAGTCACACTGAGCAAGGTGGCACATTCTCAATACTGAATTTTCTGAGAAAGTCACTGTGCAAGTTGAAGGACTATTCATTTTAACAACAGCTTACAGTTTGATGGTCCAAGGTTATCTGACCTAAAATGAGAAATAGATACAGGTAGTTTTAAAACCAAGCAGAAAATCATGAGATATTGGAAGAAACAGCCTGCAGCTACAAGACCTTGGTCTGTGACCTCACTAGATTTCAAAGTGTCAGAGGCAGTCAAGATCAATACTTGAGTGACAAACTGACATAGAAAATTATTTGGATGTTTCAGAAGCATGCTAGAGTTTCAACAATAAGCTTAGAGTCTTCAAGTGAGATTTAAAACAACATACTGTAAACCACAACATATAATAATTTAAAACAGATACTGTCATCTTCTGCCCTCCTCTAAAGGGATCATACAATCTCCTTCCATTCCAAAGATTGCAAGTGTCAATAGCTGTCTTTAGATATCTTGAAAATGGTATTTTACACTTAACCTTCAAGGACTAAGAGATTCCAAGTCCCATACCTCAAGATGACAGGAAGAAATGAATACGATTGATGTGGGATGGTGTAGGTTTCTGGTAGAAATAAATTCTGCATCAACTTCCCCAAGAAAATTCAGTATTAAAAAAATCACATAATAAAATAGTCTTAAATACAAAAATCTAATATAGACAATTTGTTAGACTTAAGATCATGTTTAATTTTCCAGAAACTTAAACTTACTTATGGGATCATAATTACTTTAACAAGTAAGTATGCCACTTTTTCCACTTTTTTTAAATTTTAGCTTCTAAATATGTTACAACAAAGGTAGCACAAGGTAAACGTAACAAACTACTAATGAAGAACTTTCAACCTTAATCAACAGCTTATGTTGAAGGAGATGCAATGGCCATGTAATGTGTGTATCTCTTGATAACAGCAGCCTATGCTCAACAGAAATTTATAAGAAATTGCAAAGCAGAACGTTTCTAAAGTTTGTCTTGCACCAGTTAAAATTACGTGGCTAACCAAATAATGTAAGGTAGGCCAATGTACCTCACTACAAACATGTACATAGGCTATTACATTTTGCACACACAAAAATTAAGATGCAATCTTGGCAAATATTTGCAAAGATGAATATATTTTAATTTAATAAGGCTTCAAGCAGAGATGGCTTTTATCTAGGGTATAGTTGTTTCAATATCCCTAAAACTTCATAAACCTTGCTAAAATTTGTTCTGTGGAATGACAAGGAATGGCCATTACCTTGAAAGGATGTTGCAGATTTTTCCTACTTGACTCTAGAAATAATTGTGAAATACAAGTATTGAATATGTAACAAGCTTCCACGTAAACCTGAGCAGTAACCATTAGTGGTGATTTCCCTGGCTATGTCCAAGCCTGAAGAAAGAGGCATGTGACAAAAAAGTTGAGCTCAGAAAGAAACATATAGGAGAAAGCTACATGGTATAGACCATTTTCCATTTTTACCTGTGTGTAGCACTTACTTATTTTTCTGCAGTTAATTTTAGTTTGATGAGAAATAACATATGCTATAACCTTTTTTGTATAATATTGATCTGTTAAACCTCCATTGCATTATATTTGTTTGTATACTTGCATCTACCATAAAATTTTCTGTTGATACCTGTGCCAGCTAAAAAACATTCAAAGCTGCCACTGGCTCAAACACAATTCATTAATTACATTGTTCCACCAAACAACTGCAAGGAAGCAAATCAGATGCTTTTAAGTAACATAGCAATGTTAATATGACAATGCCACAGTTTCTTATGAACAATATGGTATAATGTAATTCAAGAAAACAGAAAACACAAATGATAAAACCCCCAATTGCTAGCTGATAAAAATATGTAAGTACTCTTTTCATACTGACAGGATGAAAAACTGCCTCATAGTTAACTGCAAGATGAAGCTAAGGTCTCAAATATTTGATATATGACAAAGTTTCTTAAATTCTTCTGATCTAAGCCCTGTAATGATCCCCCAAGGTTGCAGGCTTTATACCTGACAGATCATTGTTTTATAGTTCAATGCATTTTCTTCCAGCAAAGCAGTGCATAAACAAGTGCTTTAGCAATTAAGCAAATGTTGCAGCAGCATGTAATGGGACCAATACCTCATTTCTATGAGCTTGGTTATCTGTATAATAGAGTTAATTGCTCCCACAGTGAGGGACAGCGTGGATACCTGCCAGCCCTATTTAAAGGAGCCTTCTACTGTGTGTGACCCGCATGAAAACCAAACAAAACTACTTGCACTTGCAAAGATTGTTGAAACTGTTCTGTCCCCTAGACAAGGTGAAATAGCAGCAGTGGCACATTTGGCCTGTCACAATAGACAGAGGCAGGGTATACGTTTATGCAAGGAAGGCTCCTGTGAGTAAAACCTATGTATTTTTGTGATAAATTCCTAGGAGTCCTGCATCAAGAAGCTTTCTTAAGGACATTTTTGTTCTCTCTGTGAAGCCAGAAACTAGCTATAATTGGGAACAACTCCACAAGAGAGTACATAGAAGGGAAAAAAAGAAAGAACAGTTTTTTGCATGACTGGAAACCTGGATAAATCAAAACTCCTTAAGCAAAAGAGATGGTGATTTTAGCAGCTTTGTTGGCTAGCTAGGAGTGTTATGCGAGCTGGCTCTTAAAACAGCAGCAAGAGACTAGACTACTAACCCAGAGATACTTCCATTTCTGCTTCTAAGCTGGAAAGCTGAGTAGAAAATATTTTTAATAATAATCTAAGAAAAAAAAAAGAAGGATTTGATAATCTAAGATGAATTTCAAGCAAAAATGAAAAGAGAAAGGAACAAATAAGAGAAGTGTCAGGTAGCTCAGTGGTCAGCATCAGGCGAGAGGAGTCTTTTATAAACCTATGTAGGGAATTTCAGAGGAATTTCATCAGGCTGACAGAGAAAATGAGGTGTGTGCTCATAGTTAAGCAAAGCAAGTAGCTTCCATTACTTGAAATAGAAACCGAATGAGCCTTTTTTCTTGTTCCAGTGCTAAAAAATATCATTACTGCTGAAGATTTGAAACTCCTGTTAACCATACGTTTCAGAAAATTGGGAAAATTAACTTTTAAACTCAATTATGGCAAGTACAAGTTCTTAGAGTTAAATGATTCAGTAACAGAAGAAAAAAAAAGGTTGTAGACAGGAGTGTTTAAATGAATGAACAAACAGCAATCTTAAATTGAAAAAGTAAATCGCACTAGTGAATAGGCAGTTCTCAAAACATCTTTCTTTAGCTTAAGCTTATATTAGTTGGTACAGAGCTGGAAATACAAAACATCAGTGATTTCTTGAGTTTCAGTAAGAAAACAGCAATAATTTGTGCAATGACTCCTTCCTATCTGATCATACGCTGGGAAGTGTACCAGTGCCTTTCTTATGCTTCTCAGAAAGCTTGCTTAGAAACTATCAATCAGCACTACCATGCCAGCAATTCTTAGGCCTTCTTCCCTAGAGGGCTCCATCATTCATTTGGGGAACAGAAAGAAAAAGGAATTTTCAGTTTGGACAATGATGTCTTCTGAATAATATTGAATTAACAGTGAGCTAGTAGCCACAAGTCCTAAGACAAACAGAAAATAGGCTACTGAAAATAAGTTGAAAGCATACAAGTAATACACATGTGCATACATATCTGTATGTTTATTTGTGAACATACACATTCCTCTCTACATAAATGTATACACATACATACATTTTAGAAACAATGGAAGTGAACAGCATGTTACCTAGTTTGATATATAAGAAAAATTAAGAGAGAAATAATTGGAGGATCATGGTTTCTGCTCTGAGCTTCCTATTTTGCAGTATGTACCATGTGGATAAGCCTGTTTACTCCAATGAGTTCAGAGCGTGGACTAAGTGTCTCAGTCAAGCCTGGGGACCTGCAGTGATATGATGTTTACATAAAACATTCTTTCATTATACCAGCCAACTTTTATTACAGTTGCAAAAAGCATTTGGTGCATCAGAAAAATAATTTTCTGTTCAGCCTTTAAGTTTTCCAAAGAAAAGGCAGTCAACATTTTTCTTGCCAGCAAATCAAAATGAAAAGCCGTTATAATTCTGTAGCAGTTTCAAAGGCAAACCAAGATTTTAACCATAGTTCCTGAAATCTATTTTTGTGTTGTTAAAACAGGCTAAAGTAATTTAGTAGCATAAGCTCAGCAAATACTATTATTTGTACAGGCTGCAGAAATGAGCACTCCAAAGGCACTGGTGTAATAAGTCTACCAGCAACCTCTAGATTCATAACAGTTTAATTCCAAAGATTGCTTCAGAACAGCAAAATAAAAAATGTGGATCACTTTTCCCAGTAACAATGGACAATCAAGAATAAAAAATGAGCTTCTCTTTCCATTGGTAACAGTCAAAAAGTTGTGGGAAGGAGAGTAGTAGAGATACAGTTTGTGAACCTCTTCATTAGTATCACTCTGCTGTGGGCTGGAAAAGGGATAGCAGTGCTTTGCAAGCAGCCTAGGCAATACACATGCTGTGTACCAAAATGCAACTCAGCTCAGGATTACTGCATAATGTTCACTAAATTGTATTGCAGAGATCCCCAGGTAGATAGCGATGATAGATGAGGTAGAGTCGTTGGGTAGCCATCCCTTCTTATGCATCAGTACTCATTCACATCTAAAGCTGCACAGCAGCCTTAAAGCCACATGCAAGCAAAGTAAATGATGACTCCTATCAGTAGAAACTATCAGTAGAACCTGGGCGTGATACAGTGATGAGGAGAAGGCACTCCTTAAACAAGCTAACATTGGTCACACCTGCCATCTACTGCAGGAAGTTCACCTTCTAACTATATTTCCAAGAGGCTTTACCTGAGCTTTTCTCTATGGAACATAAAATCTCAATAGAAACTTCAACAATGGCTAACACAATTCCTCAGTATAGAGAAGAGAAGTTTTTAGGCAGAGTGTGACTGTGCACAACACTGAGACAACAGCCTCTACTCTATTCATTTTTTTACACACGTAAAAAATGTAAAATTTGAAACAGATTAGAGTTAACTTGTCATGAATAAGGATTTGCATTTGACCTGACAAAAGTTTCCAAGTGATATGATTACTGTACACAGTATTATACAGAAGAGTGCTTCTTTAAAATAGAACAGACTGTTGTTCTAATGTCTAAGAAACATTTATGAAAGTAATGAGTAGGAGACTTCCAGCTGAACACTCGAGAAACATTTAATCAATGACAGTTAAAGGATGTGGAAAAGTCTCCACCACTAGATGTATTGTTTCCTGTAAACTGATATAGGATACCTTTTAATCACAGCTTAGTCAGCTGGAAAGAGGGATGACTGAGGAAGTAATTCTGTGAGCTGTTGTATAGGACTGTACCAGAAATACTAATGGTCCCTCTGACATTCCAGTCCATGAATTTCTAGCGATCTTAAAATGTAAGAGGAACATGCTCATTTTTCTTTTCCGTAAAGAAAGGTTGTCCTAGCTATGAAATTCACATAGTTTTGCTGCACCAGGAGCAGGATTTATAATCCTCACAGGGGAGGTAATGCTGGTTACAAGAATAGAAAACACTGCATGGGATGAGATATGGCTGAAGAGACAACACTCAAAAGAATGCAGGCTGACAGAAAGGAGCCAAGAGGAAAAATAGGATTTGATGAAGCTGACATAGCACAAGGGAAACTTGAGCAGCCAGGAAATTTTTGTGGACCAAATGAAGTTAATGTCACCAAGTTAGTCTAAGTGCTTAGCTCTCATCACACTGTGTGAGGACCAAAAGCTGAAACAGAGAAAAAGAGAGAATAGGAAAAACAGCTTTGCATGAGTAAAATACTTTGTAGAGTAAAATAAAATGCAGAAAAATGATAAAAAAGGAAAATATGCCTACTGTTAGGCAGATTCACATGACCCACAATACAGATGAGCAAATTTCTGTCTCTGGATCACCGTAGCTATTCTCTAAGGCAGTAAAGATTCAGTGTCACTTGCATGTTTCTCCAAAGAGCTACTCAGTGCACAGGGAGAGATTTGAATAATTTACTGTGGGATGTCATTAATCCTACCACTCTAGGACTTTATCAAAGTGCAGATTAACGAGAGGTCACATAACTTCAATGTGCTACTGCTAACACAACCAATCACTCTGTCACTGAACTATTATACTTCCTTGTTGAGCACTGAGCACTTTAATGAAAACAACAATTTTAAATGGTTGAATAGGAAAAGAAACTTTTTAGCAGAGATATTGGTGACTTAACTTTGGGCTGCATTTTTTTCAATTAATTAGATCTGGAACATTTATATTCCACCATATGAAAGTTAAGAAGTAGCATTAAATATGTGCACAAATAAATCTGACAACACCCTCTTCAATGATTTCCTGCCTTTTCAGACAGGAATCATTCCACAGACTGAAAAATTGAAAATGTAACCTGCTTTGCTTCAGAATGAGTGGTATTGCTTTGAACTGCATGAGTCTAGACATGGCTATCAAGATGATGCCACTTCCAGCAATTCTCCCTCCAACCAACCTGACTGGTATGGCAGAGACCCTTACCACTACACCAGTGCGGAGTTTTAGCGCATAGTGAAGAATTAGGCCAGTATTAACACACTCATCTGAACCAGAGTTACTGTCGGTTCAAAAGAAGTAACTGGCTGCTTCATAATCCTCACTCCATTGCTGCATATTTGCAACTGAAGGCATACGGCCAATGCATGTAGATTGTGCTACCTGGCAGGAAAATAAAGCAATTTGGATCGACTTCATTACTGCTAACAACTGCACTTGTAAGTACACTATAAGTTCAACTAACTACACAATTGTACTGTCTAGCTCAAGTCCATATAATACTAAACATAGCAGTAAGGAATAAAGAAAATGCTTAGTGGTGGTTAAAACATTTAGTCAGCCAGTACAAGAAGAGAAACTGAGATTCAACAAACTAATATCCTACAGTATGTATACTTTCTGAACTGGTCCTTTGAATGTGGACTAGCTGCCCAGATGAAAGAATGTAATAAACATTTTTAAAAGATTACTGTGCTGAGCTAATATTAAGTACTGGACGGCAGACATATGGTAAAAACAGCCACACGGAAACCACTACTCTTTCATTTCAGCTTTGTCCAGAAGGTAACACTAACATGATGCTACACAGTTATGGATGCATGAGATAAAGCGCAGACAGTATCCTTTGCTACAGCAGCCATATAATGCTGGCCTGCCCAGACTGCCAGAAGGAAAAAAATATTCCCCTTTATGTGAGGAGAATTGATAAAATTAATTTTGCTGAAAATGCATTTCTTCTAGATGATTAAAGCTAAAGCTCATCTCAGTGATATTGCCACAGCTTTGAACCAAAACATTAAAAACTGTATTTGGGGGGGTATATAAATTTCTAGAAAATAATGATGATGAATAACATAATGGTAGAGTTAAACAGAAAGAGAAACTTTAAAGCTTGTAAAACCAAAAATGTTTTGTTAACTCAGAAGTAGATTAGAGTGTTCAAAGTGCTTCAGGACTCAACACCATGTAAAGGCTGATTTATACTCCAGGCATCATAATGCCTACCTACTTCAGAATGACAAATAGAACTGTGCTGAGATCTCAATGGCAGCCCCAGAGCACTAACGGCAAATGTCTTCCATCTTAATCGCTGAGCCTCTGCAATTCTCCTCACTTAAAATTCTGAGCATTTAACACTTCTCTTTGCATCTAAATCCAGATACAAAAACCTTCAAATAAAACTATTTACCTCAAGTGAAACCTACTCTGAATAATTCATAAGCAGCAAGAAGGCTGGAAGTGAAGGAGCTGAAGAATGTTTTAATGAAGTCTAGAGTTCCAAGTATAATGGTATAAAAGCTATTATGGATCTTTTCTAACCTTATAAGAAAGAATATCAGTCTCTGCAACAATGAAAAATCCCAATGAACAGGAAAAGAAACATAGTTCAGGTGACTTGTTGTCAGTGACTGATGCTGCTAACAAAATTGCACAGATTACTGCAGAGAAAGGGCTACTATTTGAAGCAATTCCTGACAAAGGATCTGAAGTGTTCAGATTGATTCTTATTCATACTGCCCCTGTGCAGTAGTATTGATCTTTAAAATAGCTATAATAAGCTGCAATTCAATTAGAAAAAAGTAAGAAATTAAAGAAAATGCACTGAACACAGGGCTAGCATTATGATGTTAGATAACAAGAATTTTTCAGCTCTTCAGGACTAGGCAAAACCATCACTTATTATGTAGCATAGCCGGTCATTTCATTGAGAGAATCAAGGTTTTGTATTTTCCTGTTCCAGCAAATCCTCTTTATAAAATAGATACTACTAAAATATTTAGTTGTTTTGTCTGGGATATCAGTGACAAGTCAGCACTGTCATCAAACAGTGTCTGCCTTCTTAGCCAGCTACTGACTTATTCTGAACTTAGTTCATGTTAATCACTTATCTACAAAAGTGTGAAGAGGAGAGAGAGGGGGGGTATGAATTAAAAAACTCAGCAATAGCACTGTCTTTCATAAATTTAGAGAAATTTTTATCTTTGCATTGTGTTGGTGGTAAACAATGGATTCATTCTTTTGTTACTGATTAACAACATTCATTTTTTCTTCTTTCCCTCTCCCCCGTTTCACACAATTTAAAAACATCATTTCATAAATTGGACTAGTGCATAAAAGTACATTTCTATCTCAATAATAAAAGCATAAATCTTACTTTGCAGAGTAGTATACCTGTGATTAAAGTGTCTTAGAAGTGGATATGTTCCTAGACAACACTAATGACAGTGTAGATATATAGTGCTACTTACTATAAAGGCATACTGGAGAAAGAATTTTTCAGTTTTGAAGTGCATATCATTTGCATCTGACTCAACTGCAACAAAGCAGTTAACACTTTTATGTAGATTTAGAGTATTAACCTATGAAAGCCATTTGCTGATTACTTTTGCAATTTGAAGCTAAAGTACATGCAGAAATCTGCTTCACTCTGGAGAAAAAGGACAAGTTTCCACATAAGTTATCTAAGGCACGGGACATCTAGTGTCAAGATTCAGATCAAAGATTTTGATACGGCAAGTCACTTATTTTTTTGTGGTCTTATTTTCCCACGCTTATTTATTAGAATGCTGAAAAGGCAAGTAGTCTTCCTATACAACCATTGATATAATAGTGATAACTTTGACAAAAATTCACATAGCTTCCACAGTAAAAAAATGCTGTACAGATACAAGTGTTTTAAACACAGAAAGAACATGAAATTATTCAAGATATGAATAATAATCAATTGGCAAAATATTCTGTTGTAGCATTAAGGATATATTTTGTAATACATCTTTTAAGAGCTATCTATGGATTAACTAATTTATTTTCAGTGAATTCTAGGAACTTTTACCCCTATATTTGAGACATTTGGGTAGAGCTAACATCACATACATAAAAATCTCTTTCCTCTCCTCTGAGATGATAGAAGTTGGCTGGCAGTGCTAGGGCCAAAGAAAGAGAGGAGTACTCTTCTTTAGGAGGAGAGGTGAATTCATATTAATGAGAGATAACTGGAGATGCAACAAAACTGAATCTATCTCCATGCCTGTCAAAATCTGCATGTGTCAGATCTTATCTGCCAATGTAGGCAAACTACCTATTCAAAGAGTACGGTCCCCAAACCCCCTTAATTAGATCAGAAAACATTTCATCAATGTTGGTACAGACCAAGAAAAATAAACATCAGTGCTAGCACCCAAAAGTCTCAGATTAAGAATCTGGTCTACACTTAGAGATCTATCAAAAGGATAAATAAAATAATTCTACAAGATGGAAATAGTGTCTGATAGCTGAGGAAGGATTGCATCTCTTGGTTGTGCTTATTCTGCTGTCTTGAAGGGGTCCTATTATGACCATTTCTTTTCCCACTCTCCATGATTAATTCCTGATATAAAGGGATTGCTGCTGTTCCTAGCCGCAACCAAATCCAGTGCCAAACATGGTCAGAACATCATGAAGAGTGCAGTGCCGGTAGGAAGGGGATTAATCTTGGTGCTTTTCTTGGAAGAAAGTGAAGAAACAAAAAAATCTGACTAATAATAATTATGACATAATTTTACGTCTTCATAGAATCATAGAATCACCAGGTTGGAAAAGACCCACAGGATCATTGAGTCAAACCATTCCTATCAAACACTAAACCATCCCTTTTAGCACCTTATCCACTTGTCCCATAAACATCTCCAGGGATGGTGACTCAACCACCTCCCTGGGCAGCCTCTGCCAGTGCCCAGTGACCTTTTCTGTGATTTTTTTTCCTAATGTCCAGCCTGAACCTCCCCTGGTGGAGCTTGAGGCCATTCCCTCTTATCTTGTCTCCTGTCACCTGGGAGAAGAGGCCAGCTCCCTCCTTTTAGGTAGTTGTAGAGAGCAATGATGTCTCCCCTCAGCCTCCTCTTCTCCAGGCTAAACAACCCCAGCTCTCTCAGCCGCTCCTCATAAGGCCTGTTCTCCAGCCCCTTCACCAGTCTTGTCACTCTTCTCTGGACACGCTCCAGAGCCTCAACATCCTTCTTATGGTGAGGGGCCCAGAACTGAACACAGTATTCAAGGAGCGGTCTTACCAGTGCTGAGTACAGAGGGAGAATAACCTCCCTGGACCTGCTGGTCACACCATTTCTGATACAAGCCAGGATGCCATTGGCCTTCTTGGCCACCTGGGCACACTGCTGGCTCTTATTCAGTTGGCTGTCAACCAACACCCTCATGTCCTTCTCCTCCAGGCAGATCCTTCATCCCTGCTTCCCCTATAAACATCACTTTTCTCCTTCAAAATTAAAACACAACCAATCAAATTATTCAGCCTATGCTAAACATTCCTGTCTACTATGACAGGGTAACAAAGGGCTCAATTTCTCCATTTTAAAATCTACCTTGCATTCTAGTAGGCCCTTGTCACTAATGCACCCTTTATAAGCCTGTTTAGAAAATACTCTGAATGCTACTATTTCTTTTTACTCCTTCCTGTGCAGTCTGTGATATAAGAAGTTTCTCCTGTACTGAGAGGTACACATCTTGGTCTGGGCAGAGAAGCGAGCATAACTCAACAAATAGCTATGCTTTAAGGGCTAAGGATAGTAATGGTCCTAAAAGATGATTGTGCTCCAAACTCTGATAAACAGCATAAAACATCTTCAGAGAACAACACAGACAAGCCTAGGTGAATAAAAGAAGAAAGTTAGTCCCATCCACCCTCCTTTTTCTTCTGGAAAACTACAGCATAGTTTAAAAAATTAAAAAAAAAAAAAACAAAAAAAGCTTTTTTATCACCGCTCAAGTTTATGTTGTACTTTTTCTTTCAAAGTTAATTCACATTAAAGAAAGTTTCAAAATTTTCCTTAGCTATCTATTAACAAAGTAGGGAGTTTTCCTTACAAAATATAAATAATTTCGCTAATTGTTAGCTTTTAACATTTTACTGGGGTTTTTTTCATATTCCTTTTCCTGTAGATAGAGCATTAATGATTGTTTCATGGTCAGAGTTCACCTCCTTTGTTAATGTTCTAAATGATCATTAAAATGTATTTCAAGATTTGGCTCCTGCATCTTCAGTCTATGTTTTAAAAAAGGGGGGGAAAAAGGCTTAGAAATAATGAGCAATTTTCAAGGGAGTCAACAACATGAAAGAAGAGAGTTCTCTTAACAGTCAAAATGCACAATATGGGTGTTCCTCCCCAATTTTTGCACGTTTCATGAGTTGTATAAATAACAATTATCCTTTTGTTTACATCAAGCTCATTAGCCAGTTTTGTCTGGAATAAAGTAAGGAACCAGTTTTATCACCTTTATATCCTTTGTTTATAGTTTTTTAAACTACTCTTCCACATGGAGGCACTTTTGCAACTACAGCCACACTTCAAAGAAACTACAGCAGGTATCTGCTGAGCTACACAGGAATATGCAAAGCACAGCTTGGAGGGATAAGTCCAGTTTTATGCCAGTTCACTGGCACAGACAATTTTAATGGTTAGAAAAATCAAGAAAGCATACAAAAATCCTATTCCAGATTCAATAAGGCAAAGCAAACACCAACACCTGAAAGGATTAGAATACCAAATAAAATTATCTTAGAAACAAAGACCACTTTCAAGCGGATAACAGTATAATCCATTTACAAGAGTGCTTCAACACAAAGCACTTTCCCTTTCTGAAACATTTCTCTTTCTCCCCCCGCCCAGCACTTCACATGAATGACTCATGTGGTGTAAAACCCTTCAGGGTAGAAATCTTCTATCTATTCACATATAGGTGAGTAATTCAAAGCAAGAGATGTTAATTTATTTGCTCTGATTTCCTGCAAATCTGTGAGGATTGTAAAAAAGAGCAGGGTTTGAACTCCCACCACCTTCATCTCACTGCAAAACGAATTCCAATAATGACAATGATATTCTACCTCTGCATTCAACTTTAATAATTCTACTAAACTTTATTCCTAGGTTTTCTAAAAATAAGTTGATCCTTCTCTGATACACAGTAAAACACACTGCTTAAATATTATAATCCCTGCAGATTTCATAGTTTAGAATATTGAAATCCATATATAAAAGAAATTATTTTGTCTCATCAAATGTAGCTTCAGAATATTCAAAACAACTGTTTTTCCTGTCATGTGTTTTGGAAAAGATACAATATCACTGGAGCACCACTGATTTTGAGACGCATTAAAGTGAACTAGTAATTCTTCTAATATAATGCTGCATGAACATTTTACCTTCTTAGATTTTATTATTCACTAAGGACCAAAATAAATTATGTATGATTCATACGATAACTTTTAAAAACAATATCACTGAAAATCTGAGCTTACAAATGTTGCCAATTTTATCAGTTTCAGGGTTATCTTCCTCATTAATGCATTTTCTCTGTTCATCTGTATGCATGATGTGTGGGGCTTGGCAAATTGGAAACTTTTGATATGAGAAATTGTGAAATAGGAAAACTGAATAATTATGAAAATAGTGCTTTCTGAAGATGCATTTTGCCTGTAAGTAACCGTAGAAGATCCTTGATTTAAAGTGTGAATTATGTATCTACATTAATGTCTCCCTCAGATAACTTAAAACCTTCTGCATCCTTTTGTGACTGCCATGTATTACAAATTTGTGTTGCCCATTCTATGTTCTTACAGTTTTCTACATCCTGAGATAAGCAGAAAGTGTATATATCTTTCAGGTCCTCTGAATTTCAGTTGGATGGCTTTCGCAAAGTCATGATACAATTCACTGAAAGTACAGTTGTAGTTTTTAAAAGCCACACATTTACAGACAATACGGAAACTTAAAAAAAAATAATGTACTTAAATGGATTTTAATAATAGTTTCAAAGAAAGGGCTTGGTTTATTTCTAAGACACACAAACAAAATGGTTATGTCTCAATTACATCCTTCGTTCCTCTAGTTCCTGGCCAATTGTTTAAACCACTAATTCACAGCTGTTCTAAGTTCTGCCTTCTGCCTTCCACACCTATTCTTCTACCTTCTGCCTGTGCATGAGTCAAATGGTGCAGGAATGGCAAGTATTAAAATATATACACTTATTTGTTCATACACACACCTATATCTATATGCACATACACATGTATATGCATCTTTCCATTTGAGGCTGCTGCCAGAACAGTTTTTTTCCTAATACAGATTTGCACAAACAAAGTTTTCCACATTCTGGCTGGGAATGTAAGAATGAAGTGAGTGACAGGATAAAGTGCAGGGGAGACAGAAGAACATGTAGAATTCTGCAATGTAGTGAGAGATACTGCAACAAGAAAGGCTAAAGGTATTAGAATAAAACCCTCTCTAGCATTTGCATGGTCTTTCTCACAATTCCTTATTGTGCAAACCAAAAAATGTATTGATGTACAAACCAAAAGATGTATTGGTATCCAAACCATAGGATTCCACTCTTAATTGGTTTTGGTGATATAGATCCCAGTTGCTTCTCAGCCATCTTATTCAGGTTGAACATACAAAAAAACCCCAAAATGTTCACTTTACTATGTATCATATTAGAGCAAAAACCAAAACAATCTTGGCATGAATTCTTCAGAATGGTGGCATCCTACTGGCATCACTTTAACAGTTATATTCCACCAATTCCACCAATATCTCCATATTTTAGAAAACAAAAGACTTTAGTAGGTGGTGTTAACTATAATATCATGTTTGTGTGGATTTTTTCTCCCATTAAAGTAATTACTATTACTGGAGTGTAGAAAAATTGAGTGTCGGATACTACGAGACAGATTTAAGTTCAAGAAGGTGTATATTAGCTGATTAATGAAGATAGGTATTTGCAAGTAACAGAAGATAAATTAATGGTTTTTTTATACAGTACTAGCATGTTTTTTTACATGAATCACCCAACTAGATCTGAACAGCAAAATGCCTAAGTGACAGACAAGGATTTTATGCATAAACAGGGTGCTGTAATCCAGTCACCAGGTATGAATGGAATTGGAACAGGCTGACAATGACATTTATACCTAGCTTTTATTGTATTTTACATTGGTTAAATTGCATGTATGCAAGATCAGATCTAACTAATAACTAGAAGTAGGAAAAATATGAAGAAATAATAACCTAACACTCTAGAGCTTTTAAAAAACATGAGTTTATTTTATAAATTAATCATTAATCATAAATTCTGAACCTAATTTTCTTAAGATCATGGGGGAAAAAAGTAAATTAAAAAATAATCAGTTCAACAAATGAAAATTGCCTCCACTGAAGAGGTTTTTTAAAAAACAGTTCCATGAATGTTTAAAGAACAGAAAGCCATTTGGATGAATCAAAATTAGAAGCTTTTCCTTTAAAGTCTTTATGGTCTCATAAGGCTGAAAAACACCTTAAAATAATAAAAAAAACCCTTATAATTCCTATCCATTTAATTTGCCGGAATTATTGCTGTTTAAGTTTTTAAGAGGATGACAATTTTTTTTTTGTTTCATATACACATGTATATACAGGCAAATTTAGAAACTAATAGTTTTTTTGAAGTGGCTCAAGGGCCTTCAGAATGTTGTTTGTGTCATTTTGATTCTATTGTCTTTTTCCTCACAAAGGAAAACACTCACTGAACAGACTACTATTTATTCTATGTAAGCCTTTTAAACATATCTGTACATGCAATGTTCTCTGCTCAACATAATTTCAATGCATTTATTCAACATATTTCTGATTCAGATAAATTCCAAGCCAAATTATTTGCCTTAAGTGCATCATACTCAGTACTATTTGCCAAAGTGAAATCCAGCATCTCTTTCCTTGCTATATCACGTTTTCTGTATATCTGACCTATTTCCATTGATCTCAATTTTCTATCCAGAATTCACATCACAGCAAAACACAGCAACAAATGAAAGGGAAATCTGATAAGCTGCAATAATCAGGAAGAGAAATATCTTACCCATTTTTGAGACAGGCAAAATGTGTGTTTCTGTCCATAGCAGCATATTCAGCAACAGGCTGAATCTGTATGTGTTTCACACAACGATTTGTGTTGTTGAAGTGTTAAAAAAATTGAGACATTTTTATCTAAGACTGATTTTGATTCAGCAGCAGAATGATAGATGGTAGTATTATGCAAAGAACTTGGAGAGATGGAACTGGTTAAAACATACATTA
Organism: Piaya cayana; assembly: GCA_013389865.1. Lineage (NCBI taxonomy): Eukaryota > Metazoa > Chordata > Aves > Cuculiformes > Coccyzidae > Piaya > Piaya cayana. Next base: position 24,497 of record WAAB01020276.1, read on the forward strand.
AAAGCCAACTTTAAGTAAATGTTTTTAAAACAGGTTTTAATGTTGAAGTAACTATATAAATTTAAATAAGTCTTTAGAAAGTCCATTTAAAATAGTACAGGTTAGGTGCTTCTGCCTTAGTTACACAGATAAAAATATAATTTTTTTAACTAACTGAAAAACTGGAAATGCCAACATACTATATGTTATATGGACCTATACCACTGACACACAATTAAGGACAGTGCTCTGGGAAAATTTCACTGTTCTCTGAAGGGATTGAATACTGGCCGTGGCCTCTGAGTTGATAGCAACATTTATAGTTTTGTATTTGCAGGGGAGTGAATGATGATTTTTTGTACATCTTAACCCCCCTCATATACTGTATGTATATACATTCATGTGCACATGTGATGTGCACATGAGAGATTCAGCTTTTATACTTTCTGTTTCAGTTTAGCAGTCACATGATGAAAGAATAGCTACTTCTGGTGAAAATGTTTATTTCAACTAAAGTACATTATCTTCTCCTGACCACCTGAAAGCCGTAGTGAACTCAGTTCCAGTGCTGCATTATACAATAAACTGTTTTAAGGCAAAAGGTCTTTTTTTAATAGCAGTTTAAGAGAAATAAACAAGACTTCAAAAAAATAAAAATCAATTATTTAAGGTGAGATTTATTACATTCTGATTTAAATTAGTGCTTAACATTGGAAATTTAAATCCATCCTATAAACATTAGCAGTAGTCAAGAAGATGATGAAAGCACACAAAAAATTAATACTTGGACACATGGAGGTCCTGTGTTCCACTTTTGCATCTGGCCAGAAACAAAGCTGCTGAATTCCAAAGGATGTTCCTCTCTGAATGCCCTACAGACACAGAACAATCCAACTCTCTTGACCTTACAGACCTGCTTCTGGTTTGGTAGTGCCTCCTATCTAGCAGCCTCATAAAAGAGGGAAATACTTGCTCATCGAGCACCATTCACACAGAGCTCTCAGAAATACAGTAGGAAATTACAGAAACAAAAAACTAGCATGTCATCCCTGAAGCAGAAGAATCAAGAGAAGTGGCCCATCAGAAAAGCCTATTTCATGCACATTGCAGTAAGTTCACATCATTCTGTAACCAAGTAGTGCATCTCTTACATGTTCATCTCAATGCTTAATGTGACTATATTCCAAATTCTGTTGTAATCACATAAAAGCTATCTGAAGAGATCTAAAATTGTTAGCCAAATGGGTGTGACATTGAAAATCAGAGTATCCACATCTCCTTGAATCTAGAGAAATATAAGTTTTTGAGGTAAAATAGGACATGACATAACACTCAAGTTATCATACTTCTCAATTTATCGAATGCTAGATTGATGCTAGATTTTATGTTCTTAAACAATTTATGACTCAGTGAGGATAGGCTAAGTACTAGACCTTCAGGAAATTATGAATAAACTGTTACGACAGAAGTGAAACTCTCTACCTTTTTATTTGAAGTTCTGTTAACAGAATTTTATTGTATTGTATTGAATAATGTATCATTTAGGAAGTAAAAAAATTCATAAGTACTCGAGAGCAGAGCAAGATTTCCTTTTGACAACAACCTAACATGATAGAAATGTAAGAGCTTTTACCTGTTAATATTTAAGACAGAGTTCTGTTAAAACAAATTTCATATTCACCAATGACATCATGCAGAACTGAATTCCTCCCTAATGAATGACACAGGCAGCTCTGTGGAAATAACTAATGGGAACAGAACTTGCACCTTATTCACAGTGGTGCTGAAAGTGTTACAGAAACTGCCAGTTCAAGTTTATAAACTATCAATCTACTTCAAGTTTTTTAGAAATTGCAATAAAAAAGATTAAGACTTTGTTATAATTAGGATTCGTGAATTGGCAATCATCAGATCTTTGCAGAAAACTGCTGCAGTAACAGTCCATTAAGAAAGACAAGCTGTAGGAGCTTGTTTTTTCCACTAACATAACATGAACTATTTTTGCTTTGCTATCTAGTTAGGCACAAAAACTAAAATATTCTTTTTGTTCTGGGGGAAAAAAAAAAAGTTGAAATTTAACATTCATTTTGATGACTAATTTCAAAATATATTTCCCCCAGATTTTAGAGGCATTCTCCATGCTTGTAAACTGACAAATGTTTTTCCAACTCCACATAGACTACTATTATGAGTCAACTCTGTGTAATTAATTCTTCCTAATAACACGTTCTCCAAATTAAACTTAACACCCTCATTGAAAAAAAAAAAAAAAACCCAAACAAAAAAAAAACCCCAAACATGCCAAAAACCATCAAAATACCCAAAACACGATAAGTGAAAACTCTATCTTTCCTTGAAATGTCATTCTTTTCTATCATAAATGAATTTGGTTTTCCAGCTTGGGTTCAAGCCCTTTAAATTAGTTACTTGCAGTAACCGCTTCAGCCCTAAAGAATTAAACTTTTATAATCTCTGTAAAACTGGGGGAGGTTCTATTTAGTGTATGCAAAGATGATGATTCAAGGATGTGTAAAGTGCCCCAGGGCACAATTTTTTCCTTCAAGCTACCATGGTATAACAAGATCAGACCATTTAAATCATTATGGAATTTGTATGGTCTTCGCTGCATGTCCAGGCACCTTGCATTTCAGGATACAAATATAAATGCATATTTGTGATGTGGAACTTGGAATAAGGAAGGAGGAAGATGGAAAAGTAAAAATTCCTCTCCTCTGCTAGTTACTCATTTGTTATGGTGTCTTTTGGAGAAAAATCTCATGGCAAGCAAACTTCCTATGTTCCCTCCTTGGCTCTGCAACTCCATACCAGGACTATGCATGACTCACCCTTCTAACACTGAAGTACCTTCTCTTCATCTACAATCATGGTAAAGCTGTTATACAAACAGTCTGGCCAACAAGTATTATAGATATCATACAGACATTTTACCTTCAAGTATATCAAGCCTTTTTCCATTGCTTCTCTTAAAAAAATCTGGTTTAGAACCAAGTTTTACTTTTAAAATCTTAATGTTCTGAAGATAAGTATGGCAAGTTATTATCAAATTGCTACTGATTTCTAGCTACAGTTTTGAAGACCTTCCTCAGCTCTTAGTGGGATGACCACAGCAAGACCAGAGGCAAGATCACAGTGTTTTTTTCCCTAACTGAAAGTGCTTTTCATGGCTTGTTATTTGCAGTGCTGACTACATTCTGAATACATAATTGTCTTGTACAACAATGGGTTACCCAATGGAAATCATCCACATGAGCCAGAAACCATGAAGGTTATTCTGTTGTGAACCTCAACACTAAAAGGTTCTTAGGTATGGGTTCTCCACTCTTGTAAGATCTCCAACTGGAGATTTGTGTCCACCTTTGGAATCCTCAACACAAAAAGGATATGGAACTGTTGGAACCAGTCCAGATGAGGGCAACAAAGATGATCAGAGTGCTGGTGCACCTCCCGTATGAGATCAGGCTGAGAGAGTTGGAGTTATTCAGCCTAGAGAAGAGTAGCCTCTGAGGAGACCTTATAGCAACCTTCAGGTACCTGAAGGAGCTACCAGAAAGCTGAGGAGGAATTTTTTACAAGGATTTAATTTAGTGATAGGAAGAGGGAAATGGGTATAAATTGAGGGAGGAAGCTTTAGATTAGACACTAGGGAGAAATTCTTAGTGAAGGTGGTGAAACATCGGAACTGATTGCCGAGGGAAGCTGTGGATACCCCCTCCCTGGAAGTCTTCAAGGCCAGGCTGGATGGGGCCTTGAGCTTCTTGATCTAGTGGATGGTGTCCCTGCCCATGGCAAGGGGGTTGGAACTAGGTGCTCTTTAACACCCCTTCCAACCCAGACTATTCTATGAGACCCAAAGTATATGGCAAAATTTATCACCAATTATGGTAAGGCTACTTGATTATCTCTTGGCTGTTTATAGCAGTAAAGCCACATTTAAGGTACAATCACTGGTTTAACAGAAGCAGAAAGAGCCAGAGGAGTTAACAAAAGCATTCATGAGGATGACAAGTGTCAACAGAGGAAAAACATTAGGTGCGTAAGAGTTTAGCAGGTCAGCAATGCTAGGGACAAATCAATATCTATCGTTTCTATGAACAATCCTGCCTCATCTAGATATCTGTTCAAAGATGTGGAACTTTAGTAGATAGCTGTCAGCCCCAAGAGATGACAGTTTTTTTCTGCCTGCCCATGGTCATAGCCACTTCTGAATGCAGCAGCAGGCCATTTCCCCACCCCAGTACTTTTGAGATGTGCTCCTTCCAAAATCCTACCATCTCTCCTTTTTTAAATGATTTAAATGATCCTTTTTTAAAATGATTGAAATTGCTCCATGACTTCAAATAAGAATTGAGTCTTTTTCTGAAGGTGACACCTCAGTAAACCCCCTTTTGTTTGTTTAATAGCAGACCAGAAACAACAAAATGTTGTAAAAACCTTGCTTTTGGTTTTCTATTTGCATGTGTCCAATATCATAAAATTCATTTCGAAATCATCATTTAGCAAGACTTAATAGCTGGAGATGTTAGTGGTATTTCTACATACTACCCAGAAACAAAGTCTTGGTGGAATATTATATGCAGGTTATTTAAGCACCTGCTGGTGGAAAAAGTTTAATTAAAAAAATGGATGAGTCTAAGTATTAAAACAGGTGCTAAAAGGTGCTATTGTGAACTGTGGAAATCTGTGTTTACTAATTAAACTGCAGAGGAGGTAAGTTGACATGTGTAAGTAAGTATTCCTAATGTGACAGTGAAATCAGCTAAGCACTGATTTGTGTTATCCTTTGAAAAACAAATTCTTGGTTTACTTGTTCCAAGACAAGGTCTGAAGGTTGGGCAAGCAGGGACCATCTGGGAAAAGAACCTTTTTATAAGTCATTACATTTGCTGTACCGATATTGCCTCTTTCACTACCACAAGTTTAGAATGACATCCCCGTCTTAGACTACAAGCTGCAGAGAGTTATGTGTTTAACTGTGGCAATAGTTCATATTTTGTAAGTATTCCCAGAAAGTAATTGTATTTGCAATCAAGTATATTCAGATCTCCTCCTTGTTACTAGTGTCCCAGTCTTCCACCTAGAACATTACGTTTCGCCAAAGGCCTTGTAAATAATAAGACAAACATCCACATCCCACTGAAAAATATGGGAGAAGGCATTCTTGACTATCTGAACATCTTGAAGTTTTGCAGTATCAACTATAGTCACTTTTCTAAAACTTTATTTAAATGAACAAATGTGGAAGCCAATATATCAGTAATGACAATATTGCTTTCAGATTAAGACAGAGGCCCATATCCCTACACTTCACTGTTTTTTTTCTCCTAGACAGAATCTTCAAAGCTGTCAAGAACAACTTCTTGGTCCACTTGAGTCAGAAGTCAGCACTGTAGAACTGCAAGAATAGTTTAGGAACTTTACCTATTATTATCTTTAATGATGCTACCACCATATGTCACAAATTACTAATTGGAAATAACACCAGTATCAGTTATATCCAGATTTCAGACTAATAATCTTAAAATAGATCCTCTTATAATTCTCAGTAAGAATAAGAGTTATATATTAGATTTATGTAAAATTTCTGTTGTCTAGCTATTTCATAATCTTTGTAGAGAATAATTTACCTATTGCCTTGCCTAGCTCTCATTTAAAGCAATACTTCTGCTTTTTATTCCTAGTTGAGACAGACATACAGGCATCCTAGAATTTCAGAATTACTTAAGAGGAAAAAAAAATTCTTACCCTTCCCTGAGAAGACCCAATATAATCAATTATACTCAGGTATTAAAGATGGCAAGGGGAGTGTTCTGGGGAGTTTTGTCTAGTTGGTTAAGTTTGTTAGTGTTGTTAAAGCTAGTCATAGGTAATAGTTTATTTTCTCCTGAAAACAATGAACCTATCTGTCTACAAAACCAGTAACTACTTTTGGTCCCCTATATAACAGAAGATTCTATGAAAATAAGTTGACCAATATTAGGTGAAATTACTCTGAAGGTCAAAAAATTTTGTCAAGTAAATATCTCTTTTCTAGAAAATCAGTAAAATAAACATTTCCCAAAATGTCCAAAACCTTCTGAAAAAATGTAATACAGCTATATCCATGGAATGCCTTTAACATGACCCTCCTAACAGTGTCTATCCAAAAGTTAACAGCTTAAGCAATTAGAGAGAATGATATAAGCTCTCTAGTTTTAAGATATGTGTTTCTCACACCTTCAAAATAAATCCAGATTGTACTGATATTGAATAGCTGCTAATTAAATACCTGACTAAACACAGACAGATATTCCTGGACAACTAGCTCCCAAGAATGCACAGGATTACTTCATAATCTAAAAGAATCACACAATAAGCATGACTGTAGTAGAGACTCTCATAGCAGGATCTGTCATTCCCAGATCACAACCAAGACATGCTACCCAATACAGTACATACTAAAATATCTTTAGTCATGTAGAACTTGGTCTTTACATATATCTCTCTTTTTATTATTTGTTCTATTTGTATTTGTGGGCAACCTTTTAAAACCTCACCAATTTGGTTATGCCAAGGTATTGCTAATTGTTCTTGCTTGTTGAGATATTACTTGTCAGCACTGACACATGGAATTTTTGAGTCAATATTGCTTGCTTGGACTTGAAAAGTTGTGATTTCTGTATGACATACATTGGAGTTGCACATCCTTTTCACTTTGTGTGGTTCAATCTGTTTTATCAGAAATTCAGGAGCAATTTTGTGATTAAAAAAAGAAAGTATATTCCCTTCCATTTTTTCTACCATCTATTAAACTTAAAATGATTGTGTCAAATGAATTAGATTTTCAAAGCTGAATGAGACATGCCTAGAGAGGGGCAAAATTCAGTACAGAACCCTTGACCATATGGCAGGATCCTTGTGAACGCAATTAGGAATGACAGGTGATGAGGAATCTTGCTCCCAAGAGCCAGGGCTGTAGCTGTGCTGCACCCCAGGACCAGGCAAGGTCCGCTCATGCTGAGCTCCTGTCTGCTTGTGTCCGCGGCAGCTAATGTTACTTCAGCTCTCCTGTCATTTCCCCAGCAACAGTGACAGGCACATAAGCATATCCTGAGTGTAAGAAGAGAGAGAACAGATGGAGAGTGCACAAAAACTGTGCGACCATATTGGCAGTAGTTATAACACGTCACCAGGCTGTCGGTATGATCCCTGCAGGCATCAGAGCAAAGGGGAGTTAAGGAGGGATTTGAAGGGGATAATGAAGTAACCCAAGAGGCATTTACAAAAATCTCTTCTCATGCATGAGGGATGGTGAAAGAGAAAGGAGGGTTTTCTGACACACACACAGCAGGAAGGAGGGGAATGTGGTGACATCAGGAGTCGTCTGGGACAAGGAGTGAGGCATTTGACACCAAGTAGAAAGAGTGATATTGTGAAGGGCTTTGAAAGCAGAGATAATTTAACATCTGATGCACAAAGGAAAAGCAATATTGTCATAATGACTGGCTAGCAAAAGGTTGTTTGCAGCAGTAATCTCTATGTATATAAACACAGTAATGAAGGTTGGCAAGACCACCAAAACAAAAAGGTTTTATTTTTTTTCTGCATTGGAATTAATTTTTTAAAAACTGCATTCGTCATAAAATAGAAGCAATGCAATATAAGGAAAAATAAGTTGTCTAGTAAGAAAACCAGTTGGCAGATCTGGCCAGTTACATTTTACTGCATAATACCAACACTAATTCTTGCAATACTACCAGTGGAACACACTAAAATTGTCATTTCCAACAGAAAAAAATATTCTGGAAGACAACCAAATCTATGATGGATGTAGGCAGGCACAAATCCATTTAAATCAGTGGTGCAGCACCCGTTTCTGTCAGCTGCAATAGTCTCCCTTGATGTTTCATGAAGTTTATGACAAACAAATTACTATATATGAAGAAAAAAAAACTTACTACGTACATACTGAGATATAAATATGGCAAAAGGCTGCTTATTGAAACATGCGTGTACCACTCCATATGACTTCAACTTGGTAAGGACTTGCAGAAAAATCTGTATTGAGATATTACAGGCATAACATACAAAGTTTTTCATAAAGTTAAAATACAACACTAAACAAGTGATTATTTCACCCTATACTTAAAGTGCCACTCATAGCATTTTTGCCCTTAATAATTTAAAGCTAGACATTTGAAGATCATCTTTGTGCAGGAAAGGTTAGAAAAGTATCTTGAAGAGTGATAATTATGTAGGTTTTAAAAATTACATTTTTCTTTAGTATCTAAATTGGTTTTAAGATTTTTTTGCCTATCTATCATCAGTAATTCAACTTCAGTTTAGTTTAGCTAATAACTAAATAAGTAAGAAATAACTTTCTTTAAAAGAATTCTATAAAGTCAACAAGCTGTTCTGAAATACCATCTAATACAGAGAAGCTAAGAAAACTAACCACATTTACTAGAATAAAGGTCCCATGAACACATGACAAAACTAACTGACAGTTGTTACATTTTCTCCCAGTATCATTTAGTCTTCTACAGATCTGTGAGTATAATTACTACTAAAATTATCTTGGTTTCACAATCACTATCGTAGAAGACCTGAACTTCTCATTTTCAGATCTTTTCCCAGAAAGATACATTTAACATTGACAAATTGTTCCTCTCCTTCCCTGTTTTTTCAGAAGTCAAAGCAAACAAAGTTTAATTATAGGGACAAAAGGAGACACTGAGTAATTACTTAAGTGCCTAGTGGGAAGAGAATTTGAATCTCATATGAATTTTTCCCATCACACCACAGAAGATAATTTCTGTCCCTCTTTTTGAAGGATTTCTCTCTCTTTGATATAATATAATACTAAAACCACATACAAAACCCTCATGAGCTACACCATATAATCTTTTGGTGATGATTAAATTAGGATGCTAAAAGGTTTATAATTTCTTATTTGGCCAAAAGGAAGGAGGTCTATAGAAAAAGAAAAGTCAGGAACTGCTTCCTCTAGAAAGGCCAAGAACCCACATCTGAGGTCAAAAATCCTCCTATCCTTGTTTGAATACATCAGCCTTGGTTTCTGCAGTACTGGCAAGAAAATAAGAAAACCCCTCCCCATCAATTAATTGTTTTATTTTTGTTTCCACATTGAACTATTTTCAACAGAGGAACTGTAACATTATGATGGATATCTACGGAAAAGAGGAAACCAACAAAACCTTTTTTGTTACACTAATGCACCACTGAATACTTTCACTTTCAGACAAAGAAATATTCACAAGCATGGCATTTTATAACATAAGAGGACAAAAATCCAAGTGACTTTTTTTTTGAAGAATAGCCTGATGCTACTTTAAGGTTGCTGAACCTTCTCAGGTTCTCAGATATCTGAGAAGCCAATTTCCAATGAGAAGGGACAGTTTAGGAGTAAAAAACCTACCTGTGTACAGTACATAGTCAGGTTTCATTCATTCTCAAACCTCAGCCTTTGCAATGAAATCTTTTTTTTTATTATGCGTATATTTTTAGAGAAATACATTACAATTTAATATTAGTTAAATTTATTAACAAAGGCAGGCTCATATGGTTTCAATTTAAGTAAAATATTTAATACATCCTGATAATGTAACCAATTTTTAGGACTTGATGGCTGTCAGGTAATTTAATATTTCTGAAACAGCATCATAGAGACTGCAAAGTACCAGTGGAGCTGAAGAGACAGCTTATCTATTTACTACTTTCTCAGGCTCCCAGGTATGGAGGTAGATGTATAAATACATTCAGTTCCACAGATCTATCAAGTCAGGTAATAAGGTAAAATTCTGAAGCAAGAAGAAATGCTGTTACAATTCTAAACATATAAGTACTACAGTTTGGGTCATGAGGAATTAAAATCTCTTGGTAGAGATAATGACTTTAAGATTAATAAGCTTTTGATACATATTTCAGATAGACATTGCATTTTATTATAATCACAGTCAGAATACTTTCACACTATCCTTAATATAGTGTGATTTATAAACTTAAGCCCATCTTTGTAAAAGAAATCAGCAACCATTTTTGTCTAGTATTGAGTGTGCAAGACACAAGATTAATACCTAGCTTTCATGCTTATTCAAGAGAAATTTGCAAACAAGTGGTATAAATTATTGACATTTCCAATCATTGTTTTCAATGGTTTAGCAGAATTCAGATACCTCTTCTTTGCTGCTTATCACAAATGAGAATCATTACATAGAAGGCACTCTGAAGAAAGTTAATTAAATTAAGGTTCTGTTCTGAAAAGAGGTAGAAATATCCCCCCACCTTATCTTTCAAAACAAACACAAAAATTATATTGTGGAACACTACATTGGAAAACTGGTTAACAAAGTAATATCAGAAGAGTGGAAACAGAACAGTACATAACTATAACACCTCACTCTGACTTCTGAAGGAGGAAGTGCAAAATAGCTTTTAGTCATACCCCAAAACAAGAGTCCCAAAGGTCTACCTGAATCAATGCAAGCAGACACTTGATCTTTATTCTTTCATATCCCCTAAAGTACACAATGATATGGATCTCTACCTCACTGTAAACAAACTTTTCTACTACCATATCCAGCTCTGTTTCTACATTATCTCTAAGTTCCTTAGGTACTCAGACTCTTAGTTAAAAGGGACTAAGATAAATCTGATCTCTGAAATCTTAGCAGAAGTTTGAATCTTTCCATACTAAACAGAAACAGATTTAGGCCACCTCAGCACTGTAAGTGCCTCCATACCCCAGTTTCTCTTGCAATGTACTGAAAACTCTCTGGAATTGAGGAAAAATAGATATACCTATGGATCAGAGCTGTGTCCTAGCATCCACTTGTTTCCATCTAGAAGAGATCTTATGAAAGCCTTGCCGTAAATTTTCCCTATCTGCTTGTTCAACCACTTGCTCCCTTTCAGGAGGGAATAGAATTTTTCTCCCGTGGAGCTCTTCAGTTCTGTTGACAACACAAAAAAAAATCCTGCAGGACGTAACTCTGGTGGCAAATAAATTTCCAGAAACTGTGACACAAATTCCACAAGTAGCTACCAAATTTTCAGTACCTAGTTAGGGGAGACAACTTAGAGGCTTTTACACTCTGGACCTTAGTCACTATCAAGAATTTGCTAAAACCCAGTCTTTTAACTCTTCAGAAATGTGAAGCACTCAGAGTAACTATTCAACTGTCTCTAATTTGTTCAGGCAAGTTCTCTAAAAACAAAAAGATGATACTATACACTAAGCAATAGTTATTGGTGATATTTATTTTAGGGGAGTAAGCACAGCACAAAATCTAAAGTCCATTCTAGAGAATTACTCACACATAGGCTATCTCTGGAAATACAGCAAAACAATAGCACATTCATTTTATATGTAAGGCTAGATTCTACTCATCTTTGTGTAACTCTGGTGCTCTCTTTGGCTTAAAAAGACAGAACTCTTCCTCTTGTTAAGGGAACTTCTGCCCATATGACCAGTTCTGTGGCATCTGGGCACCACAACCCATCTGTTCATGCTTATGGGTGTAGAACAGTGACAGCTTTACTGCATGTTAGTCATGCACCATGTAGCACATTTCTTGACAGAGGAAAAAGCAGTTTATGACTTGAAGCAAATGATTTTATCCCAAGGGCTTCTCAGAGCCAGGCAAAAGGCCAGGGCTTAGGTCAACATCTGAGGAGTTTGGCAACTACTTCCTATCATCGCTTTCTTTGTGAGGGTCTGTTAACTGATTGTGTCAGAATGTGTGGTCGTATGTTATGATAGAGAAGGCATTTTGAGTCAGCTAATAAGGAGCCACAGAGACCATGAGCATGGATTATTCAATCACAGAACCACAGACTTGCTGAGGCTGGAAGGAGCTTCTTAAAATCATCTTGCCTACGCCCCTCTCTGCTCATTCAGGGACAGTTAAATAAAATTGTGCAGGACCATGTCCACATGGCTTTCGGATGTCTCCAAGGATGGAGACTCCACAGCCTTTCAGGGCAACCTACTTGGACAGTCTATGACTTGCTGCTAATGTACCTGAGGAAAGAGGTCACCAGAATGGGGACACAACCACCATGTTGTCTGGTGTCCACAAACCTATAGAGTCTCTAGGTTAAGCATCATGAATTAGGTCAGTAAACTGAAAAGCTCCGACCAGCTAAAGGCTAGGGCAACTGCATGTGATAACATGGACAGTTTGTATTCCCTGAAAGTGCACCATGCAACAAAGAAGCATGCAGTGACCACCAGGCAAATACTGAAAATGCTACCCCCCTGGAACAGTGTCACCCTGCTGTTTTCCCAAAGCAAAGGAAAGTGTACATGTACATGCAGCACTTTGTCCAGACAGCACGCTTCTGAGCTGCCCACAGAAAAGATTGCTTGCATGCCACTGAAATAATATATTAAAGCATCACTATTTGTTATAAACATGCTTCCAATTTCCCTAGAAGTTTTAAAGGTAAAATGTACCTGGCAATCTAAAAAGGAGTTAAGCAGCTTAGAGGCTGATGGATAAAGGCCAATCTTACTGTGATAGATTCTACAGTGTATCAGAAGAAAGTATAATATGAAAAAATACCCAAAACCAAAACGACAAACCAACCACAGAGTAACAGATTCCAGTAATAGACATGTAATTCAGATTTTGCAGTAAGGAACTCCACACCTATGCAATTGCCTCTTCACAGACAATAATACATTATATCCCACTATGGTTATCCAGCAAGGTTTTATAATTACTTTGTTCTTCTAAGTCAAATATTTCTTAGAGAAATATAAAATCATACTAGATTCACTCTTGAGGTCATGCCTGTGGGAACATTCTACAGAGAACAAGGCCTGAATGCTGTGAGATTGTTTGATACTGAACAACTTTAACAAGACCTTGAAGCAGAGAGCCAAAAGAGAAACAGGGGCCAGTTGGGAGGAATGCAGCAGNGTAATGTAACCGAAAAGGGTTTGTAAAGAAACAGCTAAGCTCAATAAATCAAACACTCGCTGATCACATTGGGCTCTGCATTTGCTTCCTGATCTACCATCAACACATGCCAACTATAAAGTCTAATAAAAAAACAGATGGTAGCAGCCAATTTCCAATAAGATTTAATTTGGTTAATTGTCTGCCTTATTTACTCATTTATAGGAATATGCAGTTCATTTATCATAGAATCATAGAATCACCAGGTTGGAAGAGACCCATTGGATCATCGAGTCCAACCATTCCTATCAAACACTAAACCATGCCCCTTAGCACCTCATCATTAACGCATCACTGGTATCTCATGGTTATTTCTATAATTTTGCACACAACTGCAGCTATCGTCATGTCTGACAAGCCCCACATGACCGCTATTGAGTTACAGGACATCACCCTCTCCTTTCACACCACTTCTTACTTAAGAAACAAGTCTATCTCCCTTTGCTCTGCCCTCCCACACCAAGTCCTTCCAACATAGACCTAGTTGAAAGTTTGTCCAAGGAGCATCACCACTCCAGAATCCCATGGGGTTCTCAGGCTTCCCTACTAGATATCTGTGCTCCTGCACAGAACCCTACCTAGAACCCTACCTAGAACTTATCTAGAACCTACCTAGAACATACCTAGAACTTATCTAGAACTTACCTAGAACATACCTAGAACTTATCTAGAACTTACCTAGAACCATACCTAGAACATACCTAGAACATATCTAGAACTTATCTAGAACCTACCTAGAACATACCTAGAACTTATCTAGAACTTACCTAGAACCATACCTAGAACATATCTAGAACTTATCTAGAACTTACCTAGGCCCATACCTAGAACCTACCTAGAACTTATCTAGAACCGTGCCTAGAACTTATCTAGAACCCAACCTAGAACCTTACCTAGAACCATCAGGTTGGAAGAGACCCACCGGATCATCGATCATTTAAATTAACAATTTAATTAATTGCTGTAATGATTTAAGCAAGGTTAAACAATCTGAGACTAAAAAAAAAGATAAATTCATGTTTGGGGGAACTGACAAAGAGTTTATTCTCTTATTCAACATAGTAGTATACTCATTGGGACTTCAGAGTCTCTTATTTGTGTTTAGAACAAGGGAAAAAGAGAAATACTACCTAAATTAAGTTAGCATAGGAACTATTGAAGCAGAGAACATTCTCTCTACAATTCCATTAATCATTAAAAAAAATCACAAACAAGAAAAACCAGCAAACCTCTGGGTGAGACAGGAAAACAAATAAGCCAGCTAACAGGAAAAAGGGAATAGCCTCAGCTTAGTAAGCTTGTAGGAGAAAAAAAAATCTCCAATGGACACAGTCCTCAGCACTTAAACTATAGCACCTATTTCCAACACCTCTCTTCTGCAAACTTTTAATCAGTACTGAAAACCTAATTTCTCTGCCATCTTTCCACACTCACAGGAAGGATAAAAGAAATCTTTTTTTCATCCCAAGCCCCAATGACAATTACATACTTCTCAAAGGAAGAAAAAGAAATAAAAGGTAGCACTAGATAGTAATAAGGCATTTGTGGACTTAGGTACAGTTCTGATTGCTTACTGGATTCATCTGGGACAGTGCTTTATTTAATACTGAATGAGCTCAGCAAGAAAATAAAGTTTTTGCCAGAGAAAGAAGTTAGTCCTTGAAGATATATAAAACTTCTGGGTTCCTACACAGAGTTTTGATCGAAAGTTTTGTCTGAAAATTGACACTTTCTTCTGAGGAAAAAACTGCAAAGGCCTTAGTGAGCTGCCTTTTCATCCTTTTTTTTTGGAAAAGAAAGAGAATGGTAGCTTGCAAAACCTGCAGAGACAGGGTTGGATGTGTGTCAATTCCTGTGCCCTAGGCATCTCTGCCTTACTTGGGCCACTCCTGGACATGATACAGATCAAAGATTGCAGAAAGTGTGGGAGAGAAGAGGCTGAACTGTTCTCTGGATTCCTGAATGTCGCAAAGTTATAAGAATAAGCTTATGTCTATGCTCACAGCATGTTGATTACTGTTCAGTGAATATGTCCTTGGTTGCAAGGTACTTAAACCTCTTTTTAATTGTTCTTTTGCTTTTCTTTTATCCTCTGGATTTTAAGTTTATTCTCTGCTGTTTCCAGTCCTTGAAAGGAGAAATTTGGTTGGGTTTTTTTCTGGGGGGTCTTGTTTGTTGTTTTAAGTAGTGAAATCTGAGGAGTATGAAATAACATGCATGGAAGATCTGAGGCCTGAAGAAGAAACTTCTGTTATTTGCAAACCCCTTGCTTTAAAGTCCCTGACAATGATAACTGTCAGGAATCTCTGTTATGAAAGACCAAGTCCTCCCATCTACCACATAAAACATTATTCATAAGCAAAAATATCTAATACACCTATAAACAGTATAGCTGGCTCCCTTTTCAATGAAGCTTGATATATCTCTCCACTAGGGAGCTGTTTCAGACAGAAATGGTTATTTTTGTGAAATGCTGGCAAAACCCCCCACACATCCAACAAGAAAAATGCACTGTAAGCTGACTTCTTAGAAGGTCAAGCATTGAAGTGACCATCGTCTGCTCACTACAGTTCTTCCCATGTTTTCTTGACTTTCATCACAATTTCTATCCCTAAATGGAAATCCTCCCCCAAAAATCAAATCTGAAATCCACTGAATGTGCATAGAAAGTAGACTGTGCATCAACATAAAGCAGGAGAGGCTATGTTCACATTAGCATATCTGCTGTAAACTCAAAATGCTCTAAGTGCAGGTATGACAAGATTGCTAAAAAGCTTATTTGTACCTCCTGACTGCAGAGGTACCTGGTACTTATAAGCAGCAAAGAGCTGTCTGGGATATTGAATGTCCTTTGCCCTCATTGCCTGGTAAGTCTCATAAATGCAGTGATGATTTAAGAAAGTAATGGTTTTCTTATTTTATGCAGGTGAGAAGTCTCATGCAGGGGCCTGAGCTAAAATAGCTCACTTAGAAGCACTTCTAATGGCCAAGTAACAAAGCAATTCCACGCACAGAATTTGGTAGACTATTTTTCCTGCTACTTTTTATATAGCTTTCTTATTTTCAACTAATGTCTCATTAGTGAGAAGTAAGAAGTGATCATTTCCAAACTATGATTCAGGGAAAGGCCTCTGCAGAGTGTTAATGCTGAAGTAGGAGAAAAAAAAGCGGCTTCTGTCAAACACAACTCCTTCCCAATCTTCCTGTCTGAGGCAAATATTCACCATCTTTTGAATAAGGATTGACAACTTAGTGAAAACAACAAGAAAAGATATTAGGAAAAAGTAACACTTTTAGAGTAAATGTTGTGCAACTCTGCCTAAAACACATGCTTGTTACCATCTGTTGTATATGACCTGTGTGCCTCAGCTGCACTCTGAGCATATTACTATTCCTTGGGGCGTCACCGGCAGCTTTCTCACTCAGAAAACATTAGATGTGGAATTGATTTGGTGGTATATCTATGAAATTCAAAGTGCATCACATTTATCTGACTAATTTGAAAAGAATCTCTCCTTTGGACACAGAAGAAAAGTTGTTTCGCACCTCTGTAACAGATTTTGCACACACGGTACTTTTAGCCCAGCTCAGATTTCAGCCTATGCAGAGCTGACACTTAAAGCCAGATATGGTAGTGATATTTTTCATCATTCTTATGTTCTCATTTTGCTTCAATTATTGCCAATAACAAGGGAATGGAAGAAACATTTTAGTTCAGGAGCTGATATAGTTGAAGCTCACTTTAGGAACTTGGTGAAGTAAGGAAAAATGTCTTTCCTGATTGATCTCTAACAAAAGAAGTTTTATTCTGGACCACACCAATTCAATAGTTCAAATATATGATCTGAAATATTTATTGCCAGGCAAATATATGTAGGATTAAGAAATATTTTTTAGTATAGTTTCTTCCTCTGTTTTTTCATAGCAGATATTTATCAGTCTTTTAGACTTTTAGGTTGAAAAAATTCCTCTTGTTTTAAACTATCTGAAGAAATGTTCAGATTGTAAAATTTGGTTTTAGCTATCTCATTTCCTTGAATTCCAGAGGTAATTTGCTTTTTAAGACATACAAGTTAAGACTGTCAGTATGTATTTGGAAAATACAATGGGTCTTATTTCAAATAACCAAGTAGAGAGGTGTTAAAAAGATCTGAGATATACACAGTGCTTACTAGTACTAAGAGGTCATTGATGTGTATCCACTTGGACACATGAAAATGAAACATCCAGAAGAGTTTTAGCAGTATTCATATATTTTTCTCACTGCTTTCTAACCCATCTTACATAAATTCTACAGTCTTTGTGATTTTACGTTTTTTTACCATATTCTATTTTGACTTTTTTCTAGTATTTGTATTGGTAAAGTTTCCCTTTTTTTTTTTTTGACTACTGCCTTTGTCACTCATGTTATTTTTGTATTTTGGATCTGGATGAGCTGCAATCATTGGATCATTTAAATATTTACTACTTAGTATGAAAAGCACATATACAGAAATTAAAACAGTGTCAAAAAGCAACTATCTCCCTGATGACTTTAATGTAATTATTCCAGAGTCTTCTGTTCATGTCAATGGCAGTTTCTTTACTGACTTGTTTAATCTATTCACCTTTTCTCTGCTTAGTCTCTTTCTACAGTCAGCATCTTCCTCAGCTCACTTGTTTTCTCATCCTATCTCACCTCTCCACAGATCTCCTCAAGTCCTAACTTTTTACATATATTTGTGCTTCAGCTCAGTCACAACACTTCCCTTTTCTTCTTACCCAAGAAAAATGAGCATAGACTCTTCTAAAGTATCCACCATCCTGTGCTTGCTTATATTTATTTCTTTTCCTAGACTCTTACAAACTATGTAGTGGAACAGTAGACAATTTCTAAGCACTACATACTGTTGTCTCATAAAAGTTTGACAATAACAATGTCCTTTACACTCTTTCTTTCCTTCTCTCCATATTTTTTTTAATTATTAATTTTTTTATGGCTAACTATAAACTTGAATGAAAGTGGCCTGTAGAAGAGCATCTGTAAATTATTTGCCTATGATCTTTCCCTATTGTTCTGGAAATCAGTAAAAAATCTAACTTTACCTCTAGAGATTAATCTCTTGAGCCAAGACATGGCTTAAATATCTTTTTGCTCTTTTAACTCTGATTTTAACATTAGATATCTCTGACAATTTCACAAAAATAAAATACATAGATAATTTAAATTTAAAAACTTTAGTGAATGTCTTAGCCCCCAACAACCTCCTGGAGTGGGGTTGTTATGATAAAGTAGATGAAAGATTTTATTGTACTTCTTCAGTCCAAGCATTGCTTGTTTTTTTTTTAAGAAAGATTTAAAATTTTTGATTTGTTGCCATAATTCAGGCTCCATGTTTATATTTGTTGTACAGACAGATGGTATTATTTTGATCATAAACTTCTTCATAAATCTTTAGTAAACTGCTTGCAATCTTTGTGACATCCTGTCCTACTACAGGGAATTGTCTCCACTCTGAAATAGTGATTTCATGTGTGGTTATGGTATGTTGTCATTTTTTTAGCTTTCTGAGCCATCAATCCTGATTAAATATTAAGTTATTTTAGTATCTTCCTGGAACCCTATATGACTGTTATGACTCCTGATGACAGAGGTTCATGGCAAATGATCTTGGAATTTATTTAATTCTCAGTAATATTTAGCCTGTTCCCATATAATCTCCTAGAGCTCTTGATATGAAGCACATCAATTCTGATAGTAATTTTACATTAACTGTCATTATTTTTGGATTCAGCATTACTCTTTCTCATCAGTATCAAATGATTATGCATCGGAAGTAGGCAAAACCAATATCAGGTTCCAAATTAGAGTTTGGATATTCTTTTAACAGCTTCAAAATAAGAATATTCTAAATACTCTGAATATATATCTCAACTGAAGCACATATGCTACATGTAAGTGGAAATACAACTTTCAAATGTCAATGCACATCCAGGATGTTTATTTCTACATAAACAGAATGAGAACATATGGCCAACCAATAACAGTATATCAGCAAGCACATTTTACTCCAGAGACCATGCCTTCAAAAGAATGTACTATCATATACCCCTTCTAGATATTGATTATTGTCCCTGTTTAGCTGTCTAGGCACAAAAAAAATGATGTGGTTCTTAGAGATACAGCAATTTTGTTGATTTGAGTGTCAAACTACTAAGCTCTGAAATACGTATATTATACTCTGATTGCATTCAAAAGAGGAAAGATGTTCTCACACACTAAGAAAAAAAGTTTATTCTTCTATACATCTCCTCTATAATTTGACTTCAATCATTTAAGGTATTAGGAATAGGGAGATGCCTTCCTAAACTTCTACAACAGAAATAAGGAAAAGTATCAAAACTACACTGCAACCACATTGCTTTTTTCAACTGAAAGGCAAAATTCTAAAAGCTGTAAGGATGTAATTTCCATCCTCTGAAAGTCAAAGTGAAAACTTATTTGTCATAACAGAAAATTTTGTCTGAAGCATTTCCTAATATTTATTTCTAGAGGAAGATTGGAAAAAACCCAACAACTCACAAAAAAATGATCATTCTAGAGCCATAATTATTATTTGATATTCAAAATTAGGTCAGCTATAGCTTCACAAATGACTAACTGGGAGGTATAAAAGATGGTGATGAACGCAACATGATGCAGATGCAGTTGGCAGAGTAAGACTGAAACAGTAATGGAAATAATATTTTTCAGGTTGTATTTGAGAAAAAAGTTTGGACACAGTCAGAGAAATACCTACATTTTAAACAAACTGCTTATAAATAAAGCTCACACTTACAGTATTCTGTTTATCTGAATCTATCAAACAAAATAAAAAATAGGCGTGTAATTTTTAACGTGGGAAAAGTAGCATTGTTTAAAAGACTGTTTATTTTCTGCATCTGAAGAATCCTATTCCACCCCCTATTTATGCCTGTCAGAAACCAGCTCTCTTGGCTGGCAGTTCAACATACTATCAGCACTCCATCTGGTCGGAAACCCTAAGGAGGATCTAAGCTTTTGCAGGTGAAACAGACAGGATTGCAGTCAAGTTAATAGACTGAGGCAATGAGATTGTGAACTTTTGGTTTTAAATAATTGGCTATGACATAAAGGTGTGGAAAGTAGAACAGAGATGAATATACAAATGACTGGATTAAATTTTATTTAAGGATACCTGTTTCAACATACAAATAAATTAGAATACAAAGAAAGCTATTTATATAGTATTTCAAGGGAAGAAATCAGTAAAATGACAATTTGACCATAAGAAGCAATCCAAACACCAATATCTGGTTGGTTCTTAATATTACCCTACTGCAAGATGAGTTCTAATATATTCAGAATCTATATATATATATGGATTTTCATCCGTTTAGTCATACATAATTACTAACTGGAACCTGATTTACTAAGTTCTCATTTTATGTAGAATGCCATCATCAGTTTCACTAACTAAAGTATACAGGCAAAAACATAGGTGGTTGTACAATATAAGTATGCCAAAATATTTTTTTTAAAATTCTAAAAAACCAACTTTCATCTCTACTCTTACACAATTTGATATTGTATATGTGCCTTCCTAACAGGATTCACAAAATTGCAGGTTATGGAAACTCAGACATTCTTTCTCTCTATGTATTACTGTAATTCTTGATGCAGTTCTGATAAAAAACAAACAAACAATATAGCAAGGGAGAGGGTACAGTGATTAACATTTTTTCAGAGGGGCATCATCTGATATACATCCTAGGTATATCATTTTCCTGTATGGCAAAATGTTGATTGCTGTATTCCTTGCTACCTTCAGCCAAAATGTGACGAGCACAGCACAATGTAGAGTTGGGATAAAACAGTCATTCTGAATAGTGTTCAACTGTTTTCAGGTAACTATTTCAAATTTCTAAGATTTGTCCAGGATAACAGAAGAAGGTTTGAAATTTTAGAGATTGAATTTCAAAATTCAGAGCATGGACTTTGTGAATGGACTAAGAAACTGTACCGAATATGGTTGCAAATCACATTATTTGAAACTGAAACTCTTTTCTATTTTCCTAATGAAATTATCTTTATAAAGACAAAAGTCCTGAAATATACTGATAAACACATGAATTATTTATAGTTTTGAGCATAAGCAACCAAAATAAAAAGTTTCTACATAGCTACAATTTGTTCAAGTTTATTTCAATCTCATTAAGATGTTTAAAGTCTTACAAGAGATCTCTCAGTCACTTCTAATCAATAATTGAGTTGTTATTCTCATCATTACAATTTACATTATAGTCTTTGAAGATATTTCCACTTTCCTAGTTTTGATTTTTGCTTCACAAAACACTAAATGCAATTAATGACAAAATTATTAGTTATTTAATTGCTTGTACAAACACAAAATATTTTCCTACAGCACTGTTACAATGCTATTGTGAAGCCAAAGATGTGTCACAAACTGTTTCTCATCTGGAGTCTGACAGTCTTCTAAAGTTAAAATGTTCCCAGACTGTGCAACACTAACATATGATTTAATTTTATGATAAGTTGTATAATATATGACATTTTTCTGAAAACCTGCACCACACAGATTTACAGATTACTGGAATATTTTGTTTTTAATGTGATTAGCTTTTATATATGAAGTTTATGATTACAATTTGTGGCTGAGCTGTAAGCAAAATATATGCTATAAACTCACATCAAGAGACCAATCAAAATATTCAATATTTATTCATTTTAAAAACTTTCATTAGTTTGCAAACCTGGTCTGTAATTTTGGTTTTTTTTTAAAAACCAGGTTTAGAAATACTGCTATAATTGTAATGCTACAGCAGATTCTTGGAATTCATTAAAACTCATATATTTCACCCTTCAATCTGCAACTTTATTCTATAAGCCTGCTGAGGTCCTTCAAATCAGTCTTCAGAAACAGAATAATTATTGCTTCTCCTTATTTAGCTGTATTCATTTGAGTGGCAGAATTAAATATTTATGCTCCTTAAACTTTGTTAAAATAGAGGGTTTGATACAGTAATTAAAATTGCATTTGTAAATTTTACTGCTTCTTCTACATTTATAGCAAAAACCTATAAAAGTTTCATAGATTTACCATCTTTTAAAAAAGAAATGAACAAGAGCTTGACAAGCATGATGTTTGCAAAGAGGTTACACTTGGAAAATAATTACCTGCACTCATCAACTCCTGTAGAGGTTTACTAAAACGTGTCTCTACAGAGGTCTTCATGAGGTAGAACTGTGCCCATTAATCACAATATATGTAAAATGCAATAAATTTTTAGGTGTCCCTGCTCCTTGCAAGGAATCTTTCAATCTTCGGAATTAAAATCAGTGTTGTGGTATTAAACATTTTCATTGTTATCCTCATTAAAAATGAGGGAAGATGTCCAATGCCTTTTCTTGTCCTTAACACTATTGTGGAAGGTAGAAATTTTGCCCAAAGACATCTGAGAATAAGACAATTAAAATATTTTTTAAAACCCCAAACAATCAAAAATCAAATGAGTATTTCATATTTTTAGTGACTTATACTGGGTTTTAGCAATTTTAAAGCATACATGCTTTCCGTTTACTGCCATTAAGTTCTAAATCAGAAATTATATCCTGAAACCTTACATTCACCTAGCTATGTTGTTCGTATATTGTTGTGGTTTCAGTCACAGAACTCATGGCTACTAAGGTATTAGTCTGCTTTCAGCACTTCGTGTTTCCATCCCATGACATTTTCAAGCTCCAGGAGTTTTTCTTGCCTATTATCTTGGACATTCTTATGGTGTTACTATAAATAAGATCATTGCCTGAAATAAAAAGGAATAATAATGAAAATAAATAGTCCTATTTTATTATGCAGGGTTTACAGATTTTTCCAGGAAAAAAATATTTGAAAAGCTACATGAGAAAGTTGTTGTTATTTTCATTATTATTACTCATAGAGATTTTGTTTTGTAAGAGAATCAATTTATTATCTTTTTCAAATGTTATTGATAAAAAAAGAATAAATACTACAGAATGATAGGACTGGTTTTGCTGATCCATAGTAGTGAATACACAAAATTTAGAAGGTACAGTTGGAATGGCTATACTAAGAACTTATATCAGCCAATAGTATAAGATATCCATCAATACCAAATATATTTTCTTTTTCCATATTCTGTAACATATGGTTCCTTTTTTTTTTTTTTNTTTTTTTTTTGTATGCAAACATTCTTATAATGAAGAAAAACAGAAAGGACTTTCTGGATGACAGAATGCAGTATACTCTAGTGCCCCAGCAGCTAGCAGTCTCTCTTGAAACATGTGCAGGATACTTATAACTCTTCTAGGGAAACAAATTCAAAACCTGACTGTAACAACTTTTAGGAAATTTCTTCTAATATCTCTCAGGAATTAATTGATTTTTGTATGTAGCACCACTGCTGTTAATGACCATTATAATTTTTAACACATACATGGATCAGATTTTACTTGGGCTAAAATCCCCAAGCTGATACTTTTTCTGTATACTTGTGCTGTTTTGAATATATGCACCTTGAACTTGGGTATCTGAAATAATTAATAATAGAGCATTACCAATCCCCTATCTACATCAGAAATATTTTCCTAATATAAGTTAGTCTTTTTATTTTGTGTTTGGATACTTGTGGTATATTTGGATGTGTCAAAAGCTAACTTCTGAAATGCACTGCAACATGCCTTGGGCATAGGTTACCCTCATGTATGGCTGCATCTTGAACAAAAGAGGAAGTAGAAAATATTTGAGTTCATCTTATGATATGCGATCAAGTAATGCACACAGACATCTTAAAAGAGATGTGCCACTAATGGCATAGGAAATAAAAAAGAAGAAGAAAAAAAGAAGGAAAAAAAAATAAAGAAAATAGAAAAGACTGTTTGGGGTTTCCCCTATTGAATTTTATCTAAATTCTTTTACTCTAGTGTTTGAGGACATCCAGTTCTTCCTGCATACATGAGACTCCTGTATCTTTATAGTACCTCCTCATTTTTGTTTTCATTACAGTTCTCCTATTACATTGTAAGAAATACTTTTCCATGTAACATTTTATAAGGTTCAAAGATGAGAAGTACAATTCTTTTGTCTAGAAAACCAAAGTAAATTCTTCAAAGTACCTTCAGTTCTTTCTGTTGCAGTTTGGCACCACAGAACCTCAAAACTAGCATCTCATAATTTATCAGTTTTCTACTGTGACCATAATCCACCATACAATACTCACAAACTAATTTACTAGAATCAGACTATCTACATATTATTATGTTTTTATATTTGGAAGTGAAGAGTATGACATTATCATCAATTTTTTATCTTTTCAGTCTCCTTCAGAAGTATTAATAAATCAATTTGTAGGTGCCTAATCTGTTCTCTTATTGCTTCTATTTGGATTTTCTAGACTGTTTTGCAGGCTCACTGCCAGAAACAGAAATTCAGTCTTAGGCCCCTGCAACAGGTAAGGATGGCCAGATTAGTTTTATACGCTAGCATATGTGCATGCAACCAAGAAATACTATTAAAAAACATTAAAAAACTCAAGAACTGTGATACTGAAACACAACAGCTCATTCATTGACCTTATGCAGATCTAGTCAAAATTATATGTGCATCTGACTGAGGCAACTGTGGATGAGCATAAACAGTTGTAGTTCCTTTACATTCCTTTCACAGTGCAATGAAAGGCACTAATCCTCCTTATGTGGTAGAACACTAAATATTTGAATAATACCTCTAGCTTCTCCCTGAAACTTCTAATGAGCCAAGAGCTATTTTCATGTATCATCACAGCTTGTTTTTTTCAATAATAACAGTCCAGACTCAATAAAATAAATACGTCAGAGGAAAGTTTTACAGAATAGGAAATCCTAGCCATTCAATAAAGGTTAATGTTTCTAAATTCTTGAATAGATTCTAGGTATACTAATTCTTTTTAAGATTCATATTTTGTTTCCTGTTTTTTAAAGAAAATGCTCATGGTTTATACTATTTTGAATATGGAGTTTTTATTTACTTTTACTTTTTCTATCTATTCTATTTATGTGTACCCATATATTTGTTTGACCAGCTTCATAGTGTATGGCCAAAGTAGGTCGCTAGCGTGTAATCAAAGCAAGAATATTTTCTTCTCTTCACAGGTAAATGTATCCATTATCCACTGTTCTGAGATATGTGTCACGTGTTCATAAAAAACACCAACATGAGAACTGTCAATATGATGAAGTACAACTCACATCTCATTAATGTTGAGCACAGAAGCAATATTCAACATCAAAAATGACTGCTAAAATATTCTCAATTACCAGCTGTTCAGCATCCATTCTATATAGATAAAAAACACGTCAAAATTAATTTAGCAACTGTTTTCTGTTGGCATACTTCTTCTTTTATCCAATGTACTGAAAAGTTATCCAAAACCCCTCACTTTTATTCTAGACAGGTACTGTATAGGCAAAAAAGAATAACATACATGCTATATACCCAGGTATAATAGATACACAGATTGATAATCTTCAGAAAGTTTCTTCATTTTAAAAGAAATCAAAAGAAATCAAAAAGTCAGATTTCTTGTAAACAGAAGGCATAAACCATATCCTCATTTGAGTATGTGGGGCAGTATGGTGAATGCTTGCTTAGATGTTCAGTGATATTGTGGAAAGAAATTGGCTTCTTATTCTTGAAGAGATCACAGAGAATGAGAGATCCTGAAGTAGTGTGAAGGCCAAAACTAGTAGGATTTTTTTTTTTAATTGTTCACTAGGAGAGCTTTTGTTGCATTTTGAAGACCTTTAGGGGTCTGGGAATTACTTAAATTACACACCAGAGGCCAAGTTATGGAAGGCAGCAACAGTTTTACCAGCTCAGATAAGGGCTTGCTTTACTCTGATAACTGGGGGAGGTAAATGGAGGTGATTATTCTTATACTAGACATAAGGAAGAATTTCTTCACCATGAGAATGATGAGGCACTGACACAGATTGCCCAAGGAAGCTGTTTCTGCCCCATCCCTGGAGGTGTTCAAGGCCAGGTTGGATGGGACCTTGGGCAGCCTGATCTAGTGGGAGGTGTCCCTACTCATGGCAGGGGCGTTGGAACTAGATGATTTTTTAAGGTCCCTTCCAGCTCAAACTATTCTATGATTGCCCTTTATTATGTGCTTGTGAAGCTGCTTGTATTGTGCCCGGTTTGGGATTTTTCAGTACAAACTGGAGTAATGAAACTGGAACAAGCCCAGTGAAGAGCTACAAGGGTGGTACACTTCCACTCAACTTGGTGTTGTCTACAAACTTACTGAGGGGTCATTTGATCACGTTGTCCAGGTCACTAACAAAGGTATTAAACAGAACTGACCCCAAAACTGATCCCTGGGGAATGCTACTTGTGACTGGCCACCAACTGCATTTAACTCCATTCATTGTAATTCTTTGGCCATGCCAACTAGTTTTTCATCCAGCAAAGAGGATGTCCATCCAAGGCATAAGCAGCCAGTTTTTCCAGGAGAATGCTGTGGGAAACGGCATCAAAGGTTTTACTGAAGTCCAGGTAAACTACATCCAGAGCCTTTCTGATATCAACTAAGCAAGTCACCTTGTCATAGAAGACCAAGTTAGTCAAGCAGGACCTGCCTTTCATAAACCCATGATGACTGGGCTGAGGTGCATGGATTTTTTCAGCCTGAGGTGATGTCTGTAATCTTGTAGCTGTAGAGCAGTCCATGTGACTCTATCTGTCAAGGGTCCTCAGATACACTGCAGATATGTATCTCAATTCATCTATACCACAGTGCAGTAGCTGAGATGCTGCTGCATTCACAAAGGAAAAAGTAAACTCAGCTGATTTTGTAAATTTATTTTCAACATTTTTAAGTAACCTGCTTTAGTAATTAAAATTTAACAGAAATTTTAAAAAGGGTAGAAGGAGTTTTCATTTTCATTTGAACTGAGACTGAACAAAAACAAAAATCTAAATCAAAACCTCACTTTTTCACATGAAAGGTCTTTTATTTCTCCCTGCCTGACAGCTAGGAATGCTTAGGAAAAAGCTACTGCCCAAGAAACTACAAGGCTCTTAGTAAATTTCCTTTCTCTGTCAGTATCTTTGGCTATTGTTTCCCAAATCCATTTTCTTTTCCTTTTCTATCAATAAGATTTTTATTCCAATCTTAAAGCTCACAAGAGGAAAAACTTATCTTTCATCAGTGCCCAGTAGAGATATTTAGTTTTTTCCAGGTTTCCAAGTGAAGATAGAAGCACATTTATTGATTAAATTTATAGGGAATCCTCCAGCTATTCTCAGTAAATCCCTTTTTGTTACTGACTTCTAGCAGAAAGGTTATAATTTATTTCAATTTCATAAA
The DNA here is from genome assembly GCA_013389865.1 of Piaya cayana. NCBI lineage: Eukaryota > Metazoa > Chordata > Aves > Cuculiformes > Coccyzidae > Piaya > Piaya cayana. Next base: position 51,847 of record WAAB01020276.1, read on the forward strand.
AAAACCCCATGTATTTTACATCTGTTCTGGTGAGATCAGGAGTTTCAGTCTTTTGCTCAGACTCTTTTTTTAAAAATACTACTATGAAGGCTGTGTCAATTAAACCAAATATAAACCCTTTCCTGTGGTTCAACCCTCATGTCATTAGTCTGTGAGTACTAATCTTTCCATGCTATAGACAATGCTGTAAAAAGATGGTTCTTTACATCTTTGCAGTGGACTTTGTCCCTCTTTGCATTTTGATTAACACTATTATTTGTTTAGCATTAACTGTGGCTATGTTTGCAATGTGAGAGAAACTTTTCAACCTAGAAAAACTGCAGTTTCAATTGTAAAGCTGATTTTATAACTCAGCAAAATAAAAAATAATCCACAAAATTCCAAAACAGAAAACCCTAAAAAAATCACCAAAAAAACCCAACACCACAAAATGAAAATGCTACCCTTGTTGTTGTCAATAAAACATTACAAATATGGCCCAGTTACTGTACATGTTATGTGCTTACAGCAAGTATTCAGTAAATAACAGAAAATATTTCAGTCTGTGAAGTCTTTGTATGTCATTGAGTTCAGCTTTCTATTGGTCGTTAACTTCTCTGATTGGTGTCCTTAGGTACATAGCACTGTTTGTACCTTCATTGGATGACTCAAACGTTTTAAAATGAGAATGGCAAAGGATGAACAATGTATAACAAATATGCTTATTCCCTCTAATGTATGTATTTGCATGCACACAAGGTTAGCAAGTCATACAGACCTTTTGAAATATCACATGCAAGGCAAGTCACCTCCAAATAGATACTCATAAATGCTGAACACACTGGTTCGTATTGATTCATACTTTGCATTGTAACAAATACTTACAAATGCTGTGTTAGCAATATCTCACATATACCTAAGTGATATAAGGCCAAAAGACTTTTTTTTGCTTTACTTTTAAATCTGCATGTTACTCTACATCTAGCATTACTTTATCACTGCTTTTGTTCTTCTAACAAGCCTAAGCTGGACACAGTTTACATTGAATGAATTAGGAAAACCTTAAATACTCCTTTCTCTGCTCCTGATAATGGTCCTTCTTATATTTGCTTTCCTAAAGTAATTGAAGAAAATCTCCATATTCCAAACATGCTAAAATTTATTTCCTAACTGTGGTGAAACCTTGCTCCATTTACTGGTTCCTTGACCAATATCCATGTCTAACAGTAGGGTAGATGTGGTTCATAAGCCACCTTAAGATGTGATTCCTTGTTTCTTCTGGGTGGGATATGAGCATACTGTATGGTCCTGTTAGCACCTTGGATTTCCTTTTCTGCATTGTATCTGAGTTTTCTTCCACTGAAATTGGACAAATACAACCAACAGCCTGAACAAAGTAGACCCCCATATAATCACCTTTTTTGTGTTGCAACAATTCTAAATATCTTCACACAGATAGATGTAACTATAGTATCAAAGAATGAAAATCTGTGAAAATAACCACAGCCTTGACGTTCCCCAGTTTTAGATGCCAAGTCAGCTCCCTCAGATCTCAAGATGTACTTTTCACTCGCTCTTCTTTTGTTCTTTCTGCATCACACTTGATTTGTGTGGTCCCAGAAGCCTGAAAGTGAGTGTGTGACTAATCTCCTGAGCTTCCATTTCTGTAAAGATGACTCTGGCAGACCTTAACTATATTCAACTACATGGGTAGGCATTTTTTTTCTGAATCATAGAATAGTTTGGCCCTGCCACCAGCAGGGACATTTCCCACTAGACCAGGCTGCTTATGGTGCCATTAAGCCTGGCCTTGAACACTTCCAGGGAGGGGGCACTTATAGCTTCCCTGGGCAACTTGTTAGCATCTCACCAAATTAATTGTGAAGAATTTCTTCCTAAGTTCTAACCTAAATCTTCCACACACCAATTTTAATCCATTTCCCCTTCCCATATCACTACATGCCCTTGTAAATAGTCCCTTCCCAGTTTTCTTGTATGCACCCTTCGGGTAGTGGAAGGCTGCGATAGAGTTTCCCCAGAGCCTTCTCTTCTGCAGGCTGAAAACTTCCAACTTTCCCTACCTGTCTTCATAGCAATACTGCTCTAGCACTCTGATCATCTTTATAGCCCTTCTCTGGACCCATTTCAACAGTTTTGTGTCCTTCTTATATTGGGGATTCCAGAACTGTAAGCAATTCTCCAGATGGGGTCTCACAAG
>WAAB01020280.1:4125-18585 GCA_013389865.1 Piaya cayana
CTCCTTAATGGAGGATGTTTTTATCTTTTTTCTGAGGGTGGTGTGGCCTAGGGAAAGATTCTAGGCTGTGGGAGCCATCATCCTCAGGATTGGATTCCACCACATGGTACTTGTTCACCAGGGGGATCTTGGGTTTTTCTGTCTGGTTGAGGGGAGCAGGTTTCCTTCGTCTGGCAGGAACTTGCTACCATTCCCCATCTCCTATAAACCCAAGCTTGAAGTTTACAGGTGGATGGTGTTTGGACATACCAGCTCCAGCAGGCTACTGAGTTGGTGAAAGGGCACTATTCCACTGGTCTATCTCCCTCCCATACTCCCTGATGGTCCTCAGCCTCTTCACCTCCTCCCTTAACTCCTCCACCATACAATGGAGTTCCCCCACTCAAGTGCAGCTTTCACAAGTGAAGCCAGTAACAGAAGCACAAACAGATGTGGGAGGGGGACACTGTCTGCAGCTCAGGATCTGGGCAGCTGCATGCACCCACTATGGTTCCATCTGGGTGGCTGCTGGTTTGCTACTTCTGTTCTTACAATAAATTTCAGAAAGCCGTTAAACAATGGAAAGCATATTATGAAGTATGGTCATGTATTGCACAAATTAAACAATATGTGACTGAAGGAAAATGACTAGCAAACAGATGTGGGAGGGGGACACTGTCTGCAGCTCAGGATCTGGGCAGCTGCATGCACCCACTATGGTTCCATCTGGGTGGCTGCTGGTTTGCTACTTCTGTTCTTACAATAAATTTCAGAAAGCCGTTAAACAATGGAAAGCATATGCCGAAGTATGGTCATGTATTGCACAAATTAAACAATATGTGACTGAAGGAAAATGACTAGGAGGAAACAGAAACCATGCACCAGCTGAAGAAGCTGATGTGTCAATATCCATACTAAATTAAGGGAAACATATGGCACAGGTTGTGCTGCTTTTATGATGTGCAGTACTTTATTCCCTAGTTTTCTTTCTTCCAAAACAGACTTAAATATTACAAGTTTAATGAATGTCTTTACATTTTTAACACAAAGGAAATTTGTTGAACAGAAGTTTAAGTAAAACTAAAAAGCAGTATCTGTTGTTTATTGTTAGAAAATAACTTGTTCAACTCCTCTAATTCAATGTGTCATATGAATTCTGGTTAAATAACTGTAGCTTATTTTGAAACACAAATTAATTATCTATACAAGCATGGTATTGCTTGCCTCTTTCAAAGTCCCATTAGTATGCAAATGACTCTAATTAGGTCACTGTCAGACAATATTTGTGTAGAGTCACTTTCCAAGGTTTAATATGATGATTTTGGTTCCTAAATATTTATAAATAGTGCTCCTAAAATCAGCTTTACTTAATAGGGATCATCCTGAAAGTCTCATTAGTTCAGTGGAATTAATCTTGGATGACAGAGGAAAAAATGAAGATTTTCTTTCTTTTTTTCAGAAGATGATATCTTTCAATTTCCACACACAGTATTAGCGGATTAGAGGAACAGTGTTATATCTTAAATAAGAATTATACTTTAAAAATCTTGCCATATAATAATAAATATTTTGTCTTTGATCTCTTGTTTTTCATGTGTGCCTTGATAAAGAAGTGAAGACAAGAAATGGAAAAGTTTATGCATCATGAAGAAAGGCTGATGTACAGAAAAACTGGTATCACAGACAAGAATTATCATGTACTGTGGCAAATATATATTTTTTCTTTGCACTGAAGTATATAACATTTAGCGTATAGCATTTTGATTACTTTAAATTTTTTTTGCAAGAGATAAGAAGAGAAAAAAAATACATGAATTAAATGAAAAAAAGCCCCAGAAAACAGAACATTGAAACGTAAAACATCATGATAATACCTTGTAAAATGGAAAGCAGGCATTTTTCCTGTCCTGGGAAGGAGGAAGCAAACAGAAGAAAGTGAGAGAATCATAGAACTCTAGAACTGTGTGAGTTAGAAGGAGCCTTAAATATTATCTAGTTTCATCCCCCTTGTCATTGGCTAGGACACCTTTCACTAGATCAAATTGCTCAAAGCCTCATCCATCCTGAATATTGTGACTCGTTCCAGTGCCTCACCACCCTTCTTTCTTCTCAAAACTATTACCCCTCATCCTATCACTGCACTCCCTGATAGAGAGCCCCTTCCCAGCTTTCCTGTTCTTTTGCCAGAGCAGTCTCTGGGTATAACCTGATTAAGCTGAAATTCATTTCGAAAAACATCAAGTGAAAAAAACAATTTTTCATCATCTATAGAATTTCAATCTAATGTTTTACATGCACATGTTATAGCTATTTTTTAACTGATAGAATTGATATCTTGATAGAATTTTTATTTAAAAAAGAATTAAGAAAACAAAGAAATAATAATAACTCTAAATAAACTGTTATTATGCGAAACTTAGTTAAAGGTCTTACTTCAGAACTATTCTCCAGACAGTATTGGATTCAATATCATCTGGGAACAAAACATTTCTTCCTATCCATTACATGGGCAGTCTCTTCCATCTGTACTGAGCTCATGATGGGATTAAATATGTTGATAGAGCATTTATACTGAAGTAGTAAAGTGCTTACATTCTTTTTTTTATATAATATGAAAAAATGTAGCTAAAATTACCTTTGAAAGCAAGTATCATAGCATGTAAAATACTATTTGAAGGTCAATATTTGAAAAGAAATTTGCAAAACCCTGAATGTAAGTTGTAATTTGAAAAATCTTGCAGTATTAATCATAAAAATTTTTGGTTAGATAATGCAGTTATTTTAGCAAGAGGTACTCCCAATTGCTTCATAATTTGTATGATATTGTCTTGTTTCTTAGTAATTGAATTTTCTTTTATTTTTTTTTTAATATAGGTAAAAGAAAAGCTGAAGAAAACCTTCAAGACCTTCCTGGTAAGCAATTGGGTGGTTTCAGTCGTGCTGGAAAAGGTGCAGGCATTCTTCATTTTCCTCATGCCGCACTGTCTACACCAGATCAATGATCAAACTGAATGCCCTATAAAATGACCTAGCAGAAGGAGGTTGCAGGTAAACGTGTTGGCAAAGGCCAGGGACTGACCAAACAGAACAGTAAGATCTGAAATGACAAGGGAGTGAGAGGTAGCATTTATCAGCATTAGGTGGAAAGAAACACACATAAACAATTAGCTACCTCATTAGAAGACATGTCAAATGTCTTTTAACAAATCAGGTAAAAGCGTGTTAGCTTTAAAGTGTTTAATGAAACAGTAGAAACTATTGGATATTATTTACTCTTTTACTCCAAGATCTGCTGATAGTCATTAAGCAGAGTGAAAACATTTTGCATAAGTTATTTACAGCCATGTAAACTTGAAGGGTCATCTTTCAATCTCTCTCTGTCTCAAAATTAGTAATACTTGGCTGTTTCTTTAGGAGATGGATCTGTTCCTTTGATAAGAAAGTCAGTATTAGGTGGCTAAGAGAATTTCACGCTATTACATTAGTTCCTCACTCTTAAAGCAACAGAGTTCAGACACTATGAATGAAAAGCCTGTCATTGAAGTTACGAGTCCAAAGGGAAAAGCTTAAAGGATTAACACAGAAAGAAATTTAATATTAAAACCCTTCTTGAAATCTTACATCAAGTCCCAAGAGAGAGACAATGAAAGATAGATGCAAAGAAACCATGAAGGAGATGTGGACAACAAAACAACAAGACTTTGTTGGTTTTTATTTCTTGTGCCAGGAAAGAGATACATTTGGTATCTTATATGTCCATGAATTCTAGGAGGCTGCACATTCTAACAATGTGCAGCCTTTAGAAGTGTCTATGTGATACTTCCACAAAATCTATTGCCAGCATTTTCCAATAAAGTGAGAAGGAAAATTAGAAAAAAATGACTACAGTTTTTGTTTGGTCTATCTGTTAGACACCTTACATTTCTCCATACTGGAAGAATTCTACAATAATATTTTTCTAGTGTTAATGTTTTTGCATGTGAAAGGTGCACACACATTGAATAGGTTACCTGTAGCTTCCCATATTAACACCATATTTGAGATAAGGTTCTCAGTCATTCATACCACTTATTCAATACATTATACTCTTTTGACATTCCAAGTTCTGTGAAGTTTTGCTTGGGTTATGTGGTTTGAATTCATATTTTGCTTTCCACATTCTATTTTCTTTCTGAATTATCCCTGAAAAGACATTTTAGAAGTCCTTTTGTCTCCTTATTTTCTTTAGACTAAAAATGAGGAAGTTAACAGAAAATATCTGTAATTGCATCTTGGAAAGTTTTAAGTAAGCTTCATACAAGTCTTCAAACAAAAACTCAGTTCAAGATAGAACAGATTTAACCTAATGTTCTTTGACATTTTTGTTCTTTTCCTTTCCCATGGTACAACTTATTTTCGGATATGTTCCAGTCTAAACAGTCTAAGATTATTTTGGGAATGAAGAGTAGTCTATCAATATGTCTGTCTTTTTTTAGGACAAAAATGGGATTTGTAAAGAATATTAATCATTATTATAAACACAGGCAATTAAGTTGGGGGGTTTTTGAAATTAGGCAACACCCCATTTTTGCTATGGCATGAAACTACGAAATATTTCTGTCTCTTCTTATAAATAAAATGAGCCTATAACCAGAAATCTTATGCCATACTTGCAGTGTTGATTGCAGAAAAAAAAAATGCCTGGATTACATTCCTTTCTTTCATGCTTTCTTTCTTCCTTTCTTCCCTCCTCTCTCACCACTTTTTCCTATTGTTCTTGACATACTTAAATGGAAAATACTATTCCTGTTTTGGGATTTGTGAAAAAGCTTTAGGAATGTTGAAATAATTTCCAGTTCTCCCTAAATGGCTTTTCAATGTATCATTCTTGTTTATTAAAAGAAGCAGTTAGAAGACATAGCCCAGTGCCTACTGAATCGGTCATTTACAAAATAAATACTTTCAGCATTTGATTTGGAAGGTTTAAGAATCACACCTGAACTACTCAGAAGTTTTGGTGGTACCTGACATAGCATAGTACTTCTCCAAGAAGTGCTGATGTTTTGAATTTTACTGTGTTAACCCTAATTACTGCATATTAGCTGAGTGTGTCATCAATTAATTGTTAAATGTTTTCTTCCAGAAAATATGTACCAAATGGGAATTCTGTAAAAGGTCACAAATAACCTTAAATTCATTTCCATTACCTGTTTTGTGATAGAATTTCAGAACTTACTTAAAATTACATTTACCTGTAGTGCAATTGTACTGAGCAATAATGAGTGTAAATTGTCAATGTTAAATCAGGACAGTGGGGCTTACTTCATATTTCACTTGGAACTTGCTCCTGAAGGATGAAAAGGAAAGAAGACAAAGTAGGAAGAGTAGCTAGAAATAAGCAAGTGGGTTTGAGGATGTAGCAAAATATTTACAAAATCAAAATTTACATCTTTATATTTAATGCCTGTTCTTTAAACTTTTTGAAATGCAATTTTAGTAGTAAAGAGAATGTAAGCAAGTAAGTCCTTTAAACTTGAGAGTGCGAAGATAAAATTATTTTCCTAATACAGTTTCTTCAAATTTAAACAAAATTGGCTATGTTGATTTTCACTATTTGCCATGCACCATTTTGGCTCCTGAGAAACCTCTGTTTCTATTTCTTGCACACTTTTCTGTCACTTTTTGCTCGCAAACTCTAAAGGTTTGAATTGCCTTTTTTTATGCAGTATGTCTGGATGAAAAAAAAAATCAGCTTAAAGTTCAGGGCATAAGGGTCAGTTTGTTTAGTTGAGAACTCCTCAGTCATTTTTGTTTCTAATCATAGAATGATAGTATTAATTTATTAATTGTTTTGTATATGTAGTAAATATTGTTATAGTTTAGTATATTAATAAAACTTACTTTAAAATAATCAAGATTTATTCAGTATGGCTAATGTAGAAGACTACTATGCAACTATGGATTGGTTTCTGTCTTTGAAATGAGAATTCTTATGCCCTGAAATTTAATTACAAAGACATTTTCATCTCTAGCTAGTAGACTCACCTATTCAGACTGCCTTAATTTTTCTTTCAAAAATAAATAAATAAAACTCCTCACATTCTCCATCTCCAAACTATTTTCCTATATACTCGCCTGACCTATTAGTACTAGATAATGAATTTTGGATGAGTTATGGACATGCTTTCGAACTATTCTGTTGTTGATGTGTCACATAGGTCCTGCATTGTATCATGCAATACTTCTATGGCCTGTCACTTATGTGTTTAGCTCAGATTTGTATCAGAACCAAAACCAGGTTTAGATATATTTTTTATGAGCAAGAAGAGAATGGACAAGAAAAAATATGTCATTTAATTTTCAAAAAAGATTTTAATGTTGCAAATAAAAACACCACAAACAAAGGTGTTAGCTGTGGAGAAAAACTTATATCCCAGTAGGTATTAACACCTGGCAAACATTCCTATACACATGAAAGACAAATGTGGAAATCGACTGCAAATGTCATCTACATTTTGTAGATTAGCCATAAAAATATTTTGTATTTTTGTAAGTAGTTTTATTATGTTTTTTAATTGTTTTATACTTAAATTCGTTTTGAATGAAAACACACTCCTTTAAAAGATTGTTAATATACGTGGACTACAAGAATGTGTTGCGGTATACAAATGGATAATACAGATTATCTAGTTTTAAAATGCAGTACACTTCTAAATTTTAGTTCCCTCTTGAGACACTGATTGATTGCATTTAATTCCTACTCAGTGAAGAATTAGTAGCCACACAAAAACTCTAGCAGGAAACTGACTGGGTAAATGCAGTCTATCTTCATGAGAGCTAGGCTAGAAGCATTTTGGTTTGGCTTGCTCAGACTACTCGTTATGAACCTATGGTTTACCCTCACCATCCATCATGATCCCTGATCTCTTTACCAAAATAAAAAGTGGTTGGCTGGAAGGACTAGTCCTCATGTTATTTCCTTGACCACTCAGCTTAGAATCAGAGATGCTGTGTGAAAAAGCCATTTTGGGATTGCTGTGTCAGACAACGAGGAAAATCCCTTTTTAAGGTATGTATTTTATCTGGTAATGGAAGGTCAGCACTTAGCTTCTATAGACAAAGTGAAACAAACCAGAACAACATTCAATACTCATATTGCTACTGCATGTTTCATTCAATAAAGACCAGAAAAAGAAAAAAAAAAGTGAACTTGGGGATTTTATTTGGAATTACACATTATTTTTATATGATGCTAATTGCTTTACCTGCTTTGAGTTTCATTCAAAAGTCTGTTAAAAATTAAGGATACACTTTCAGTACATAAAAACGTCACAGCTTTAAAGTTCATTATCTCTATTCCTCTAGGGCTAAAAGTGAGAAATTTTTCCTATTTGGAAAATTTGGGAAATTGTTACAGTTATAAAGTTACCTGTAGCTGGAAAAATCTAAAGTGCCTTCAATATACTGTACTCACGTTTTTATAGAACTTTTGGAAAAAAAGAAACCAAGCAAACAATAGTAAAGTATTTTATATACATGTTTAAAAATTGAGTAAATTATGGGCTACAGTAATATTTCTTCTTCATGAAACTCCACTATTCTGGTGCTGTTCTCTTTTAAAGCCATTTTGTACTCTTGCGACAGTACATGAGTATATACAGAGTAGTATAAAAATAAGTACTGGTGTCTGAAAAATAGAATTTAGGATTTGATGCAGATTTTGTGGAGGTCAAGAAATGTTATTCCAGAAAAGGGATAGAGAAATACTTCATAACTAAATCAGAGGTTTGAAAAATGTATGTTTAAAATTACCTTGACACCAAAGGAAAAAAGAAAATGAAATGATAGGTGAAGAGGGAAGTAAAAGCAATTGAATAAAAATAAGAAACATAAGGAACAGAAATATATAAAGCTAAATACGAGGAAAAAACAAATTAACAAAACAATAAACCTCAGAATCAGCTCTGTTTTCCCAAGGAATAAAATCTCAGTGATAGCTCATGAGCATATCCAAATCAAGGTGGTGGTAGGCATATTTAAATTATTAATCAGTTCTTCAATAGCAGTAAAATCAGTCAATGGTTGAATAGGTGTTTTCCACCACCAGTTTTTTGTGCTATGAAAAATCATTTAAGTAATGGAATAATTTTACTTTATTTTTCAGTGGTCTCTTGATAAAATACTCTTTACAATCTGTTAAGAAGGCTGATGTCATATGATAGTGCAATGTATATCCTGTATGTTACCTAAATTATATTAAGTATCAGAGACCATATTATATCTCTGAGTCTTGCTATCCCACACTTCACCTCCTACCTTTTGTGGCTGCCTGGGTATTTCTGAAGGCTTTATATCAAAAATGTAGTTCCCTACTATTTGCTTCTTATTCTCAATTTTATCCAACTGGTTTGAAAGGTGGCCCTCCCACTGACAATGGAAACTGTACCATCTGGCTGAGAAAAGGCAAAGATTTTTGATGTCTAAGAGGAGCCAACAAAGCTATATAACCAAACAAAACCAAAGATTCAACACAAATCAATGTAAAAATGTATACTTATGTATTAATTGCAAATTGTGCAGTGACAATAACAGTGATAATTGAGAAAAGGAAAACAAAGGCAGCAGTTCATAAAGACAACAGAATGAAATCAGCATTCAAATTCCATAAATCAAAATAATCCCTGATCCATAACAAATTATGAAAAGTTTAATTTACACTATTTTCTGTAAAGATTTATTAAGAGATAGTTTTAAAAATCTTACATTATAAGTAACATTTTTAAGCTTTAGTTTAAATTAGTCTACCAGGAGGACAATAATCATAATCATTTTGCGTTTTGGAACAGATAGTGAGGAAAGATTAACGATTGTGTGTAAATAACTCTGATTTTAAGAAATATAAGCTTGAGTTAGAAAAGTAGTAGAAGTAAGTATTCTTAATGTTATATTTCATAAAGTTTCATGGGTGATTTTGTTCACGAGTCTTCATGGTAAATCTAAAGATACTTCATATGTTAATGTGTGAATGTATAGAAATATTTACATGTAAAGATGAAGTGTTAATAGCAAACTTTTGCATATTTATTTTCTTTTCTTTCCAAATTGAATAAATTTGGGGGGATTTTTAATAATAATTTGACAAACTATCTTAATTACATGCTTCCATTTCTGTACAGTTGATAGCTTTTTGAATATTTGATTATGCTACACAATGTTTGGATGAAATTTGTGAGTTTCTCTTAAGGTGAATGGAGGAATGCCTAATTAATTAGCCATTGCATTCTTTCAATGAAAAGATATTCCTCTCTGGTTCTTCAAAATGAAAAGTACATTAAACTGATTTGGAGAATCACCCATTTACAATGTATAGTAGATATCTGGATAGTCTGTATACTAAGTCGGTGTTGTTTTTTAGTGAAAAATTCTGCTTTTGCTCTTGTAAACTTCTGTAGGAGTTTCATGGGCCATGTTAAAAAGGAAAATATTTGTATTATATAAATAGGAACTACTCTTCAAGAATTATCTGTAAGTGCAGATAATTCTATGCTGAACTCTTCCTTTGTCATTATTTTTCACAAATACTGTTCATAGGCTCTACTTTGACTCTCAAAGTCCATTTGCCAATCTTGTGCTATCTATGTAAATTTACTAGACTCTTTAGGTTTGTATTTCACCTGTACAAATCTGCAAAAATGCTTTTCTTAGCCCATGACCCCTGCAAAGAAGGGCTATTTACCAAGGCTGTGCACAGCAGTTCAGAGTTATTACATATCACCTTTTGACAAATATTTGTATTATATTCATGCAAATAGATGTAGTGTGTTGTGTTTTAAAGAAATTTTATGAAATCTAGAGAAACATAAAAGTTTAAGTGAATCAGCTGTTGTTTGGTTGTTTTTTAAAGATGACTCTACATATTTACTGTAAATTTTCCAGATATCGAATCTAAATTACTGGCTTAAAGTATAAACATGATAAATCTTTCCACTTGAGTGTGTATGTCTGACAACAGCTATATGGTTATCCAATGTGGTGGTACTTCCTTCCTGAGATGGAGTAATTAGATCTGAAATTAAAAATTTAAATAAATTTGACCTTGAAAGGTGTAAAGCTTATGTATTTTAGCAAGTAAATGAAACATTTCTAGTTTGAGTCAGTTGACAGGTGCATATAGATCGTCTTTGGAGACAGAAGTCCTGGCTGTGCTGAAGTCAGTGTAAAATTCAGTGACATCAGTGGAACCAGGATTTTGTTCAAAGTGTTGGAAGAAACAGGGCTGCTGACAGCCAGCAGTCTGATGAACTTGTCTGATGCATAAGTGTGTGTGATTTCATTTGCCCTTGTAACACCGTAAATGATCCTTCATCCACTCAGTTAACATTCCTTTGATAAATATGGTTAACAGCAACAGTTATAGAGGAACCTCTTCTTTGACTTGGAGCAAAATAGTGTTCAAGGTGTACTCCAATAGTGAATTAGATACTTCTGTTTCTCCAACACATATCTTCCCTTCCCTGCTTCAAAAGAATTGAAAAACAATCCAGCACCACAGAAAATAACAGGGAGTTACGAATCAGTTCATCTTGTCAAGCTACAGATTTTAATGATGGGCTGATTGTCCTGGGGTTTCTTTCATGTGTGATGTAACAGAAAAATACATTTCAGCAGTAATTTCTAACTGAAAACAAGTTTCTGCTGTGTCTGACATCCAACCAGCCATGAAGGGAGCTAAATACTGTGGCTGCCCTGGAGAGAATCCAACAGCCACCTCACATGAGAGCAGTATATAACAGATGGGACTAGAATGACTGATTTAATTGGAATATTTTAATAGAAGAATGGAGAAACACTGCACAGCTCTATCAGTTAGTGAAAAACTCCATTAAATTCCCCAAATTAATTGTTCCACAGGGACAATATGTCAAATAAAGCGTATTTCACAGTAATCTCTCTCTCTTTTTCTCTATTTCTCTCTCTCCACCTCTCTTCTTCCCTCTCGCTCTGCTTTTTTAGTTGTTTTATTATTTGTTTGCTCATTTGGGGAAATTCCAGATCACCATTGTGGAAAAGAATCTGCTACATTCCATTTTTAATACAGTTTTGAAATATATTTAAAACCCTAAAAGAGAAAGAATCATTTGGATATACTCACATATTTATCTAGGTTTATTTGTCAAAATATAAAATGGCTTGAATTCATCTGGTAACTTCAGTTACAAAGATTCTTTATTGCAGAAATATTTTTCCTAAACAGAAATTCAGAAAAAAACAACCACCTACTCAAGACAATTATCTCTTTTATTTCATATAATATGTAATCTTTGTCCAACACATAATTAAGAGTTTGGGACTTTTAGTGGTGCTTATCTTGTTAACAGACAGTAGCTACTACATATTTGAATTGCTTTTTAGGATCACATAAATTAAATTAAATGCATTTTTTCAGGATTTTTTCTTTTTATCAAGAATTATTAAAAGAATTTAATGTGAAAGCCTTTAAGTTCTCCCAGTAATATCTCAAGACATTGTCAAAACCACAGACTACTGTAGACTATTGTTCCAGTTCTTGATAGAATCTGTATTAAAAAAAATTAGCCATATAATAATTTCTTCTTTTGGTTTGGAAAAACTGTTATATTTTAGAAAATACAACAAGCCTGCTGGTGATAATGAAAAAATGACATACCAAAAACCTTAGCAACACAGTGCTTAATGGTAATTCAGTTGTTGGAATAATGGAATCTATATCAATTAACCATGACAGAATCTCCTATACAGTAGCTATTTATGTGCCAAGAAAAAAAAATAGTCTAGTTAACAGCACAAGAAGAGAAATTCAGTATTATCTTGAGGGACTTTCCTATTAAATCAACTTATAAAGGGCAGGAAACTTATTGAAAGAATATTTAAAGAAGACAGAATAAATCATCTTAAGTGATGTTTCACATCAAGTCTGAATATTTTCCTTTTTTTTATTCAAAGAAAAGGCTTCATTACTGACAGTGATTCATCTACACAGGTCAAGTTTTTATCTTTCCTATCACAAAATGGAAATGCTGTATTACTTAAAAATGAAATTTTGCAGAACAAGATTTTTTAAAGAAAATACAAGTGACATAAATGTTTCTGCATATGCTACAGAGACACTCATTTTCAGGATGTCTTCACTGAAACAACCATGTTCAAGAGGATTTTACTTTTACTGGAGGATTTTTATGTAAGAATTTCATTCCAAAGTTTATTGGTTTAGCTTACATTATTCTTTCTTAACTTTCGAGAATGAGCCATTACAAATGAATATAGTCATTCCCCATTTAGCAACAGTTCAAAACCAACCTTGAATGTATTGGTTTCTACAAAATATTTGGAAGGATACCCACTAAAGAAGGGGAAAGCCCCCACACTTCTTCCTATTTTGTAGGCTCTCTTTTTGAGCTCCTACTTTCTTCATTGTTAAATGATTCAATGTAACGTGTATTACTGTACTTTCTCTTCTCTACTAACTGAAGAGTTCAGCAGCAGCCTAGATCAGAATCCTACAAAACTTAAAACCTGCAGCTCTGCAATATCATTCTGACATTGAAAGTGTCCCAATAAAAAAATTAATGTAACATGCCGAATGAAATTATGGAACAATTAATACCTCAGTCAGAACAGCAGTTCAGGTTAGAATTTACAACTTCTAAGGCATCACTAAGTCCAAGTGGTTCCTTAAATTCTCTGAGTTTGGGGAAGGAATTATCTTTTCTTAGTTATTTAATAGTAACACCATGTTCTCACTTTTATCATTCGTTCTGAAGCTGAGCAGTACCATTTCTGCACTGGTTGCAGTAAGGTTGCAGTTAAATCTGTTAAAACTATTAAATACAGATTCTTTACTGCTATTGGGGTACATTGTTCTTTGGATGGATAATTTCATCCTCATATACATTACCTTGGGATTAATTTCTTGCTGCCTTCATGCTAGTGCATTTGGAGGGCAAATATTACTCAAAGTTTAAGGAGAATATGAGGAAACCAAAATATTAAGTATAAGCTAAATGAAGTGAACTTTAAAAGATGTGGAAGTGTTGTTATTGTCAAGTAAAATGAGACTCTGTTGAACTGTGAAACATACACAATAGGTGAGCAACAATAACATGAGGAATGGTATTGTCTGACTGATAAGTCAATTTGGTTAGAGTTAATTTTTGATTAAGATTTTAAATTAAAAAAATACTGTATGATCAATGAATGATATGTACATTTAATCACATATTTGAAACAAGAACCATCATGTAATTAAGAAAACATCCATTAAGGCTTTGCAAACATTGTCTGTCTATGGTTTAGGTGCTGTTCCTTCTTTGCTTTCCCAACGCTTTAGAAAACTTATAGTTTGAAGATTTGAGGGAAAGGAGGAAGAAATGAGAGGAAAAGTTTACAGTACAGCAGAGAGGAAGCAGTCTAGGAGGTTTGTGCAGTGTGTGGAAGACAATGTCCTTACACAACAGGTGAACGAACTGACAAGGGAAGGCACTCCCCTGAACCTGCTGTTTGAGAACAGAGAAGGCCTTGTGGGGGATGTAACGGCTGGAGGATGTCTGGGGCAAAGCAATCATGAGATGGTAGAGTTCTCAATTCTAGGTGAGATTAGGAGGAGGGGTAGCAGAATGGCCACCTTAAACTTCTAGAAGGCAAAGTTTGGACTGTTCAGAAGGCTGGTTGATGACGTCCCATAGGAGACAGTCCTTAAGGGCAAGGGAGCCCAAGAGGGTTGGGTACTCTTCAGGAGGGAAATCCTGGCAATCTAGGAGCAAGCTGTACCCATGTGCCAGAAAATGAGTTGGAGGGGAAAAATACCAGTTTGGTTGAACAGAGTGATCTGGGTGGATATCAAAAAGAAGAGTAAAGTCTATGAAGTTTTGGAAGAAGGGGCAGGCATCTTGGGTGGGCTACAGGGAGGAAGTGAGATGATGCAGAGTTAAAATCAGGAGGGCTAAAGCCCAGTGAGAGATAAGACTGGCCAATTCAGTGAAAGGTAATATAAAATCTTTCTAAAAATACATCAATAGTAAAAGGAGGACTAGGGAGAATATTCGATCTTTCTTGGATGCAAAGGGAAGAACTATGACAAAGGATGAGGACAAGGCTGAAGTACTTAATACCTTCTTTGCCTCAGTCTTTAATAGTAAGGAAAGATGTTCCCTGTGTGTACAGGAACTAGAGGAGCAGAACAAGGCTCCCATGATCCAAAAGGAGGTGGTTAGAGATTTGCTTGACCAATTAGACATTCATAAATCTATGGGATTGGATGGGATCCACCCGAGGGTATTAAGGAAGCTGGAGGATGTACCTGCCAAACTCCTTCCCATCATCTTCCAAAAGTCCTGGATGACTGGGGAAGTGCCATTTGACAGGTTGGCTGACGTTGTGCCCATCTATAAGAAGGGTCACAGGGAGGATGATCTGGTGGGTCTCTTCAAACCTGGTTTTTGTATGACTCTATGAATGGGAAAGTCA
>WAAB01020280.1:21570-39080 GCA_013389865.1 Piaya cayana
TAGGTTAGAGATTAGGAGGAAGTTTTTCACAGAAAGGGTCATTAGGCATTGGAATATACTGCCCAGGGAGGTGGTTGATTTGCCTTCCCTGGGGGTGTTTAAGGCACGAGTAGATGAGGTCTTGAGGGACATGGTTTAGTGGAATTCTATGATTCTATGAATGTAATTGCAGAAATGTACGTAGTTTCTGTTACACCAGAGACTAGGCCCTATACCTTTTTTAAAAGAAGGCAGATTATGACTGGAATCATAGAATCATAGAATAACCAGGTTGGAAGAAACCCACCAGATCATCAAGTCTAACCATTCCTATCCTTGCAGTTAGAGAGATAATTTTTATTTCTCTATGGCTGTGTTGATATCTGTTTAAGCATCAAAATAAAAACCTACCTAGGAGAAAACAAATGAGTAGACAGGATCAAAACTACTTTTCAAGTTGCTCTTACGAAGTTTTATTCTTGCCTCTAGAATTCTTTGATTCAAGTCAGCTTTCATGAAGTGGAAATTTCAGGTTTCTCATTCAAAAGTAAGCTTTTAGACAAATCACCTTTAAAAACATGAGTTTATTTCAGTTGAGTACTAGAATTGAAGAAAGAAACCAACTTGCAGCTGTGTTTTACTTATGCTAAAGAGGAATGGGAAATTTAGAGGTTTCCAGAAAAAAATCAGTACATCTATTTTTTACAAGAAATGTTTGTGAAAGAACTGTTTCAGCAAACTTTCCTAAAATCAATATTATTCCCCCATTCTTAGGGATGAGATAATGGAGGATTTGAAGTTGCAGAAAGTAGTGTAAATAATTACTTCACAGGCCCATCCTAGAATTTAGGAAGTGCCTGTGCTCTATGATTGTCTACCTGCCTCTGAAATCACAATTGTTTTTCCTGGGAATAAGGTTGATTAGAGAAAACAATGGTCACGTGGTGGGTATAGCTGCACATGGTAAGTTACGTCATTTGTTCTTTTTTGCCTATTTTACTGCCGCTTTTTTTGGTCACCAAGACATGTTCTACAGAATTTAACAGAATTTAAGAGTTAGATCAACCCTTTTTTTTCCTTATTCTATTACTATAGCTTAGCTGCAGCTGAAGCCAGGCATGCTTAGCGCTGACTTATGAGTTTTTATACAATATGCATAGTGTTGCAGTTTCACCATGTTTATAAAACTTCATAAACCAAGCAAAACTAAGATCTTGAGAAAGCAGAAGGTATAAAACCATGTAAAATTTCCTTCCAGGAAGTGTTGGGATAGTACTGTAAAGCTAGGAATAATTTGCCATGGCTATCCTATTAGTAAATATAAATTTACTAAAGGAAAATAAAACTCCTGAAAAAAAATTGCTTCATTGACAACTTTCATGGAATCTTATCCAACATATAAATCATAAGGTCTGTGACACAGACCAGTTAGCCTGATGAAAGTTTTAAATAAGATAAGTAAATTCAGCAAAAGGTATTGAAATATTGTAAATGTAGGATGATCTAATATATGTCCAGGTGTCCACTGTTATTCTGCATCTCAAACCATAGTCAACTTCCCATTAAGACAGATTATATAGGTAATGAATTTGTCAGTGGGCCCTTTACTTCTCTATTAGTAGAGGAAATGACATGATAGTCTTATTTCTTATATTTGCAAATTGCATGGCTCATAGTTCCTGGCTTCTATACAACACAGAACAATAAATCAGGGAAGATATGTTCCTGAAATATGGAAATAGTTGAACGCTATACTGGCAAATACTTTTTTCTCTTCTTTCTTTGAGACTGATCATTTAAACTCACTATTTCTTCATTTTAAGCGAAACACACTGGCAGTAAATTCACTAATAGAATATCCCAAAGTGTGTTTAGTTTTAGATACTGGAGAAGTCAAATCCCACAGTATTCTGCAAAGATCATTCCTTGTCTTCTATTGATCAAAACAGAAATAGCTGTATTAGCAATACCTGGCAATGAGGAATGCAGAGGTTAAACTATACCTTTCTTATTATCTTTCTCAGGTACCTCATTAATTCACCACACAAAGCTCCTAACACTGATCAGTAAGTATAGTTGCTCTCTATACATCTAAAGAAAACAAAAACACAGCACTTCCCCCCCCCAGTTGTATTTCAATTATATTTCGTGTTTTTTATCATAAATCGAATTACAAAAGGTTTAATGCTGGGCCCCATTTCCATATCTCCTCAAAATAAATTACAAAGTTTTATCTCTGTACAACAGGGTCAGATAATTCAAAAAGAAAATCTGTATAGTGACCTAATTTGCAGTATAAACTTTTCAAGGGTCATAATATAGTCATGACTGTAGAAATCTAGAGAACAAAGGGTTTACTGTGTCTGTGTAGACTGTTAAGTACTCACATAATTACAAGCAGGGAATGCTAAATTATTTTAATTAATTTATTTATCTGATGATTTATAATTTAGCCTTTGTTCTCCTTTTGAATTATGTATGAGCCAGTGACAATTTTGGAAAAAATTGTTTATTTGCACTTTTCCAATTTTAACCTGCAGTTATTTCAGCCACTGTTAGCTGTATTTTCCTGTACCTGCTTACGAAGTGGGAAAACAGTTCTGCAGGAAAACTTTCACTCTTTGGGTTAAAGAGTATTCTAGTCTTATTTTTATTAGTTTAAGAGAGATTTTTTTTTAAAAGAGTGATTTTACTTTGTCAGTATTGTTCAATGAGAAAGAAATTATTAACTGATAGTGATACCCTCGACGTAATAAGATACAGGGTTTTAAAATCCCTAGTAAGAAGAAGTTTCCTCCATTGCTAGGTATTTTAAATCATAAAAGTGTCTTTGTATGATAATGAAGATGGTATTGTCTGTAGTGCATAAAATGAAACGTTCTGACCACCCTGTGTCTTGTACTACTGTCTTTCACTCTGCGATATCCCATATTTCTAGCTTCTGAAGCCTTTCTTCTTGGTCCATAGAGTTGATAATGTCCAGCAAGAACATCTAAAGGTGGAATATATTTAAAAATCAGTTATGTTTTAGTGATGATTTTAAGAACTGTTTTTAAATAGGATACTTCCATATTATATCACAAAAATATTAGTGATTGAAAATTGTAAATCTATGGTTTTATGGAGGCTTTACTTTGTTTTATTATTTATTTTTACATCCCAGCTAACATCCCTACTCAGCAACATGATTAATTCTGGCTTTATGAGCAAATATTTGGTAATTCTCACTCAAGTCAATCCCAAATTTGCTGTGCTTTCTCCCTAATTATACCTTAGACTTCGAAGGTATGTCAGTTCGACAAATGCTGTATGACATTACGAACAGCTAACACTGCTATGAAACATTTAATTTAAAAATAAATGTTTTCATCATGAAGAAAATTATGTCTCTATGCTTTCTCACTCAAATGTGCAGGTAAGTGATATGAATAGTGAAATGAAAATATTAATCATTGTTACAAATTACTCAAGATGGGTTCAGTTAACCGAGAGTAGTAGCATAAGAATTTCACGTTACTAAGTGACCAGGCAAAACTTCTGGATTAATTTCAAGACCTGATAAAATCTACATAAGGGAACAGCTTGATGTTATGTATAGAATGATGTTTTCTAAATTAATTAGTGCAGCTCAGAAAAGAAATCTTAGCAACACTAGGAATACAACAGGCAAAATAGCATACCCTAGTTTTCCAGAGGAGCAGCAGAAAACAAGTTAACTATGTCAATGAATATTAACATATATCCACAATAAAATGTATCCTGAATATTGCATAAAATTGTTCCCTTGATCTCTAACATGTTATTTTTGGAACTAGAAACTCTACAAAAAAAGACAGGATCAGTGATTAAAGGCATGTATTGCCTTCCATAAAAGGGGAAATTTAACAGACAAAAGTATAATAATTAAGTTCTGAAATTTGGAAAAAAATAAGATGGTGAGTGGCAGATACTACGTTACGAATCATCTAAATCAAGGGACTTGGACACTACTCGTTGTTTGGGAGGCTGTCATAAAGTATCACAGCATTTGCAAACTTTGAATAATTTTCAGAAACACTTTTTCACAAATGTTACTGAAACCCTAGTATAACTCTTCACTGCTGACAGTAATTAAGAGCTTTTAATCAAAGAACAGAGTTTACTCAGTTCTATTAACTACTAGGAAGTCTATGTATTCTTATACAGGTTATCAACACTTCTTCAGAGAATTACCTTCAGGAAGTTTATAATTTAATTTATACTGCTCAGGTCTATCTGCAGGCCCTATACTGAAAGGTAAAAATCATGAAGGCTGACTTCAGTAAGGCCCAAATATGGACAGCTGGTAGACTATCAGCAATAAAAGAGGCAATTGCAGTGTATACAGAATAACAGAACAGAATAAAGTAGGATTGAAGGGATTTCTGAGGTCATCTAATACAACCTGCTGCTCAGAGGAGTTAGGTCAGGTAGCTTAGGGCCTTGTCCAGTCAAATTCTGAGGATCTCTAGAGGTGGAGACTCCACAGCTTCTCTGGGCAACCTGTTCCCGTATTTCACCAACCTATGTTTAAAAAAGATAGACAGCTAAATAGACAGACAGACAGATAATGCATCTACAGCCTATGTTTCCATCATTTTTTTTACATTTATGATAGAAATACTTGGTCAAATATTGGACACTTATTTGGGGGTTACAGTAGTGTGACTATCCAAACACTGCTTGAGGAACTTATAGGTTAGATTACTCCTTTGCCTACCTGCAGGTGTTTTAAATGTGACTCTAAGTAACAGATATTGTGACTGCAATCTTCCATCTAATGTAAAATATACCCAGTAGCTAGGAACACCTCATTTTAGACTGATGTGTACTTTTTCATTCATTATAGACCAGATATTCCTCATGGAAGTTAGGTAGTGCCCCCTGCACTGAAGATTTGTGAAGATTTTATTCTTGTCTGATTTGGGGCACTTGTATCAAAGATTTCAAGCAACTATCTAAAATATCCAATGATCTTGTTTTTTTTAAAAAAAAGAAAAAAAGAAGACTCTTTAAACAAAATATAACAACTTATTTCATACAAAAAGTCTATTTTGTAAATGAATAAAGTTACATTAACTATGGGATTCAAAATTAAAACAGCAGTTACATTCATAATAAAAAATAGAAATATAGAAATATAGACATATGTAATATAGAAATACATAGAAAATATAAATGTAGGACTCTCTCAACTAGCAAAATATAGTTGATAATATATGTGCAAATTTTATACAACCAAGGCGATCCAGAAAAATAAATGAAAAAAAGAGTGAATGCACCTCATATATTTTTCCATTTTACCTTATATGGTGTACAAATATTTACTAAATAATCCCATTTTTTTTTTCTGTATACTATTGAGAATTTCATTGTGTCCACTTTGGAGAAATGAAGAGATGACCCCCATGAATTTCAGCAAGGGTATGTGCGTATGAAGTCCTGCACCTAGGAGGAACAACCCCATATCCCTGTGGGCAACAAGCTGAATATAGGCAACAGCATGCCCTTGCCACAAAGAGGTCTGAGGCTGCACTGAGCAGATTGTTGCCAGGTGATGAAGGGAGGTGATCCTTCCCCTCTACCAGGTGAGACACATCTGGAGAGGTGGGTCCAGTACCGGTCCAGGTACTAGAGAGGTATGGAGTAATTGAAGGAGGCTCAGTAAAGGGCCATAAAGATGATGAAGGGACTGGAGCACCAGTGAGAGGTGATTGAGAGGGCTGACAGTGTTCATCCTAGAGAAGAGGAGGACCAAGGGTTCTTATTAATATATATATAAAAATACTTCATGTGGAAGTAAATACAACTGAGTCAGACTCTTCTCAGTGGTGCCCAAAAATCCCCAAACCCAACATTGGGCTAACACTGAAATACAGAAGGCTCTAGCTGAGCTTAAGAAAGCACTCTTTAACAGTGAAAATGGTCAAACCTTGGCCAGAGGTAAAGGGCACTCTCTTAAATAGAAGAAATGCCATTGAAAAATAAGAAAAAAAATTCCAGTGTGAAGGTGATTAAGCACAGGAACAGATTAGTCTGAAAGGTTGTGGAGACTTCAGTATGGGAGATATTAAAATCTGTTTGGATATGGCACTGAGCTACCTGTTCTAGTTTGAGAAGAAAGAGTTGGACTAAATGACCTACAAAGGTCACTTCTGACAGCTACCATTCTGTTAATCCACGCAATAGAAATTATAATTAAAAATCATTGCGAACAACAATAAAAAGATGCATTATTTAGCAAAACAAATCTCAGACTTTAAAGTTCAAATCTTACATTTTAATGACATTGACACTAAAGGCAAAAAGAGAAAATGTCTGTCTGATAGAACTAAGAAATCTTGGGGAGGTTATAAACCTATCAACATGTAAATAAAACAATCTTGATGGTACTGTGCAGAGGAAACAGCAGAATTTATCAGCTGTTTATATTCTCTGCAAATAAGTAATTATTTTAATTTTTAATTGCTTCTTTCATATTTTTGTATTTGGGTTGGGCCTGCCAAAATTTTATAGTAGCAAATCTCTGTCAGTTCACTAACCTCACAAATATTCTGATTTCAGCTTTGAGGAATAAGGATGATAGATAATATCTATTACAGGTTGGGGTTTGTGTTTGTGGGGTTTTTTTATTTTATGAACCATATTATACAATCATTCTTATAAACATAGTACAAAACGTTTTGGACATCTCTGGGTTTTGGGGAGGAAGTTGAAGAATGGCTGGAAATCTGTATGGACTACTGAAAATACTGGGAAATACTAGATTACTGTTAAAGTAATAATAAATAAAATGCAATAGATGACTATATTGGATAGATTGACATCAATTCTTAAACAAACGAAAAGCTTAGGCAAACTTCATACTTAACTTGAGTTTCATCAGCAGAGCTTTTGGTTTTTAGTGGTGAATTGTTTTATATGCATCTGTAGGGACAATGTTTAATATTTGTACAATGGTTAATGTTGTCCAGTTCTTTCACTGAAATTTGAGAAACCATTGTATAAAAATATGAGGAAAAGCATGTTCAGGTTGTGAGCAAATATAATGACCCACAAAACTCTCTGAATCTGTAATGTAAATCAAAATATTGTTATCAAAGCTAACAGAGTTACCTCCTTATAGAAAATAAAGTTTCTAGGAGTTAAGGAACTATGAAAAAAATGAGATGGTTTGTATTGTATGTAGCCAAGAGAATTGTTGCATAGTCTCATTTATAAACAAGATATTGAAAAACAGTAACAAATCCATATCGTTTCGTGCCTGGGAAGATCACAGAACAGGTCCTCCTAGAAGCTATGCTAAAGCACATGGAGGACGTGGAGGTGATTAATGGCAGCCAGCATGGCTTCACGAGGGGCAAGTCCTGTATGACCAACTGAGTGGCTTTCTGTAATGGGGAAACCGCAGCAGTGGACACAAGAAAACCAGCAGATGTGATCTTTCTGGACTTCTGTAAAGCCTTTCACACGGACTCCCAAAACTTCCTTCTCTCTAAATTGGAGAGATATAGATTTGACATGTGGAATGATTTTGGTAGATAAAAAATTGGTTGCATGGTCATATTCGGACAGTGGTGGTCGGTGGCTCAAAGACTAGATGGAGACCTATGACAAGTGGTGTCCCTCACGGGTCCATACTGGGACCAGTGTTGTTTAATATCTTCATCAATGATATTGACAGTGACATTGAGTGCACCCTCAGCAAGTCTGGAGACGATACCAAGCTGAGTGGTGTAGCTGCCACACAGGAAAGATGAGATGTCATCCAGAGGAACCGAACAGGCTGGAAAAGTGGGCCTGTGGAACGTCATGAGGTTCAACAAGGCCAAGTGCAAAGTCCTACACCTGAGTAGGGGCAATCCCTGGATGGGGGATGATGTGACTGAGAGCTGCCCTGCAGAGAAGGACTGGGGGTACTGGTTGATAAGAAGCTCAGCATGAACTGGCAATGTGCTCTCACAGCCCAGAAGGCCAACCATTCCCTGTGTTGCATCAAAAGAAATACGGCCAGCAGGTTGAGGGAGATGATTCTACCCCTCTATTCCTCTCCTGTGAGACCTCATCTGGATTACTGTGTCTAGTTCCAGAATCCTTAAGATAAGAGGGATATGGAGCTGTTGGAACAGGTCCAGAGGAGGCTACAAAGATAATCAGAGGGCTGCAGCACCTCACATACATGGACAGGCTGAGAGTTGGAGTTGTTCAGCCTGGAGAAGGGAAGGCTCTGAGGAGATCTTATAGCAACTTTCCAGGACCTGAAAGGAGCTACAGAAAAGCTGGGGAGGGACTACTTATAAAGGCTTGTGGTGACAGGACTAGGAAGAATGGCTATAAACTGGAGAGGGGTAGATTTAGACTAGACATAAGGAAGAATTTCTTCGCCACGAAAGTGGTGAGGGACAGGAACAGTTTGCCCAGGGCAGCTGCAGATGCTCTATCCTTGAAAGGGTTCAAGGCTGGGTTGGATGGGGCCTTGGATGGCCTGATATAGTTCCAACGCCCCTGCCCATAGCAGGGGCGTTGGAACTAGTTGATCTTTAAAGTCCCTTCCAACCTAAACAATTCTGATTCTATGATTCTATGATACTATGATTCTATGTTTCTATTCTATAACTTGTAAGAACTGCAAATTCCATTTTTCCATATACAGATGGAAAGAATCAAAGATGATGATAATTTTTTTTAAAAAACCAGAATCATTATACTGTTTGAAAATCTTAAAAATATACAAATAGATAAGAATTTGCCTTTTCTATGCAGATACAGCATTGAAATCTGGAACAGCTTTTAATACTTAGCAGTAATCTCAAAAGCAATCTTTTTAATGTTTATTTACATGTGGATAGAGATGTTTCTGTGACTTTGTAGAACAGGTCACTAAATAGAGAAATATTTTTGGCAGCTGTTAATGAAGAATGAGTTATGTTCTACACTCACTTGATCTGAGAATATTTTATTCACTGCTATGACTTTCCATCTTCCTGTGAAGCTAATCTTTCCTGTAGGGTTTTAGAAACCTTCTGCTGCTCACTTGTTGAAAGTCCTTGACCACTTGTGACTGAATCCCAGCTTGTAGGAAAATAGAATTTATCCATACCTTTGTCCTGAGTGCACAAATTCCTGAAGATTGTATTGGTACTTTTAATTTATTGGATTTAAAACTCTAAGAGAAGCATTCAATTTGCTATCTTTTGTGGAAGAAACTCCAAGTTAGCTCTGTCTATTTAATGTTTTGGAAATTGATAGTAGGAAATATTTTCAGTTTTCCACCTGGTAACACTTAAGCAGTTATGAATGTTTTTTAAATTATTTTCAGGTATGCACATTTAACTAAGCCTGTCTTAATTATTTTCCATTCAAACATTTCACAGAACCAGATTTGATGTATCCAGCTGTTAATATTGTCATAATTTCAAGCAAATTTTTGTATTGAGAAATTTTGAAAACTTTCTACTTGAGAGAATAGTGGATTAAGATATTTACAAGAAAACTTTTTTACCTAGGTTGTTGCTGCTATTTTTTAAAATATATTTTTGTATGTACAGAAATTTCACATCACCTGCAGTGATGAATGTTCAACAAATACTACTTAGTCAATATCCTGGCTAAATAGCTTGCTATATGCACTTCACTGCCATCAATGTATAGTTTGATTTCTTCATAGGAGCATGACATACATAAGATCTTCCAGGATATTCCATGTCTGGAAAAACACAAGCAATAATAATAATAACAACAACAACAACAACAATAATAATAATAAGTGTTCTAAAACAGAGAAAGATATATTTTTTTATTTTTAAAGACAAAGACAAGTCCGGTAGCTGCTCAAGTGGGAGAAGTTAAGGCTAACATACAGTTCTTCCAAACTGAGAAAGAATTATAAAGTACATTGTTTCAAAAAGAACAATGAAGAAACACTTTAGCTGATTTCCAGTTTAGCTAATAGAATCAGATTTTACAACAGCTACCTAGGATGTGGAAGATGGCAGTCAGTCCTTGAAATGAGGCCACCTACACATCCTGTATCACCAACCTAAACCCTCTGTCTCCAGATATACAGATGTTAGACATTATAAAATGTATTATGATCTTTTTATGCATAATATTAATAATAAATTGAGCCTTGCGCTCCAAAATAATTTCCTGCAGAAGTTTTATTTATGTTTCTTTGGAGCATAAACAGCATAAATGGCATTCTCTGACAATACACAAGTGACACACTAGACAAATATTTAGTGAGAAGAATCACAGGGAAACACTGTCTGGAAAAAAAAAGAATCAGTAATAGATGCAGAGTTAAATAGTATATATTTTCAGCAGATCACTAGAAGTCGACTAGTGGCACTTCAGTA
Source organism: Piaya cayana (assembly GCA_013389865.1). Lineage (NCBI taxonomy): Eukaryota > Metazoa > Chordata > Aves > Cuculiformes > Coccyzidae > Piaya > Piaya cayana. The sequence continues at coordinate 31,926 of WAAB01020280.1, forward strand.
AGATTTTTGCAGCTTAAGTAAGAGCCTCTTATAGCTAAAATGACAATAGATTTTTTGCATCACTTTCATCTTGGGCATAATTCTATGGAGTAGAAAGGAATTCTAATATAAAATGACTCTTTAGTGTCTATTGCATTGCACAGAATAATGCTGTGAGCTTTCAGGTTGCTTAAGGGCATCCATACTTATCTCCAATGTTGTTTGTATTACCAGTGGAGTCTTTAGTACAAATGATCAGAAGGGTTTTCTTTATTTACTGGAGGTTCAGGTTGGTTCAGAAGTTTAGAGAATTAGCCTGCATATGCATCACATCTTCCCTTCTTTGTCAACGTAAGAAGTGTTTTTACTCTGCATTTCAATTTCAGGCATGTTAAATAGCTTTCTGCTGTGTAGAAATCAGACACAAAAGATCAGAGATATTTGCCTTGGCTTCTGAGAGGTCAGCATGTTGTTTTCTTTCAGGGAGAGAAATGAAAGGATGAAGACATATAATGCTATACTGAGTCTACTTTTATGTACAATACAGACAACCTCCCTGATGACTGTGTTTTTTGAACAGAGCAAGAAGTAATCAGAACAGACTTCATAAATCATTTGTGTTCAAGTTCTCTGTAGAGAAGCTGCTACAAAACTACGTGATATGGCCTAATACACTGAGTCCTTGTTTGGATAACTAGATGCTTTTGTTATCTGTAAATCGCAGTTGAGCTGGTGAGCCAGACATGAGTGAAAGCTCATTGTCATGGATTTTGACTTTTATCTCCATACAAACTTTGGTTCTTCTGTAACTAGAGCAATTTTTCAGTAAATAATTTCCAATAAAATTTTGTGATAAATACAGGAGGCAATTTTCTGTTGTCTGTGTGTATGTCACTGATTTTATACTCTATTACAATATTCTTAAGTGTACTCTGAATAAAGGGTTACCTGCAACTTGATGAACAGCAAATTTAATTATTAAAATAATGAAACTGATAAGCAAAAGAAATGCATTTCCTAAGATTTTTCATATGAACTGTAATAACAGAATGTTCACCTTTTTACTTACAGAAGCGAATAGAAGATCGAGTTAGTGATTTTTTCAAGTAATAAAAATAACTTTTTCTGATTGTGGTTTTGGGTATGATTTTTTTTAAGAAGTATATTTTTGGTGATTACAATAATTAATTTAAAATTAAATTTAAAAGGGTTAAATATTTTTGTTCTAGGAATTTGATACTAAATGTTACATTGAAAACAGGCAGCTAAATCATACAGGATGATTTATTCCTCCAATCGAAACAGATTGAATTTGAAATATGAAATATTTATTATGAAAGCATAGAAGTTCCACACCATAATATTGTTATTAAATTTGTAGTAAATGATATGAACAATAAAGTAATAAAAAAGAGCTCAATTTATTGACAATATATGACTAAATATACTTTTGTTCTAATTTACTTCCACAATTCTAATCTATAGTACATTGAATACATTTCCCATTCACCAGGATAAATTTAACATGTTATTTCTTGGAACAACCTGGATATTTGCAGCCACATTCAGATGAAGAAAAAAAAATTCACTTTCTGTGATTTCTTTGTAAACATCTGAAAAGAAATACATTTCACATGTCACTGAATTAACATGATTATACTTAAACTGTGTGTCCTGGCTTTAATTGACATTTTGCTTTATTTTAGTACTCCCACTGCTACCATGTAGATCTTAGAATTATATTAAACGCAGGCATATGGATCTACTTAACATGGTTTCACACTAAATTTGTACAGTGCTTGATCTTCCCACTATATAATGGCACTTTCTTTGTTGCCAACACATTCATGGCCTACAGCTGACTGCTTTTATAGCTTTTAATTAAAATCTGAAGTGGAAAGTGTCTATTAGTCAGTGTGTGAAACCAGTCATAAAGAAGAGGTTGTACAAACCCTGCATAAGATGGATAGCAGTTACATCAATTTTCCCACCTTTGTCTTCATGATGAAGAGAAGCTCATTCAAGTTAATTATTTCAAAGTGGGAGGTCTGGGAGGCAGAGCCTATTTTGAAAAGTGTCCTCAATTATTAAGGACCTACAAATAAATTTGCAAGAAAGGAGTTTTATCAATATTTTATTTGCTTTCACAGACATTGTAGAGAATCTATTCTACATTTATATTCATGTGGTTCTTTTTCTTTTGGATTGGCATCTGACCTTGTATGTCATGTTGCAGCTTTAGATATTAACCTTTTCTCCAAAGTGTACATTTTCAGAATGCCTCGAATTTACACACACAGTTCTACTCGTGAATTTGAAGCATGTTAATTTTTCACAGCCCCTGTAATGAATTTTCACGACTGTTTTTTACCTTATATGTGTTTGATGGTTAGACAGTTACAGAGCATTTTCTCATAAGCAGCAATATTGCTTCATTGCCTCAGTAGATGAGTTTGAAATTTGTCTCATTCTTTTGTAGATCTCTCCTCTTCTGATTCAGCACACTGCTAAAACACAAACAACACATTTGCTACAAGAAAAATATTTAAGTACATTAGCTGACTTTGCTAAGTAAGCTTTTGGTTCTTTTTTTGAAATCCAAAACCAACACCAAAACCAACCCAAGGAAACTATTGCAAAGTCTGATTTTTCTTCAGCTTTCAAATTCATGCTACTCTCTTCCTTTTCTTCTATTTATTCTGTTTTCTGATGCTTTTCTCCTTTTCTTCCGTAAATATAATTTGCCACCTTCTCTATGTTACATTACTTCCTCTGAATGTCCATTCACCCCTGACTATATTTGTAGTTTTAACTCCCTATCTTCTCTGTAATATATTCCTCATGAAGGTGATTATTGTTCTTGGTGCCCCTGGCGATAGACTTTATTTTTAATTATACTTTTTGATTGCTTTTGAAATCTGTTTCTTGTTGTAGTAAACAATGTGACAGTCAAGAAAGAAACCAATATAAGGCAATAATTCCTTTTCAATATTGGAAAACCTTAATTTTATAAAATCTTCAAGAGAGGGTCAGATAAAATGAAATAGTATTATTACAGTGCTCATAACTGTACATCTGCTCATTTTTAAATCAAAATCTGGATGATAGTATGTTAAATCAATATAAAAATTACATATAAGTTAATAAGAATATTTAACCTCACTAAGAATTTACAAATACAGATATGGTAATATTTTACATATTTTTTGATTAAATGAAGCAAAAATATGATTTTATTTTACTTGTCTTAATAGAAAGGCACATTTTTGTATGTTTGACGTTATCAACCCAGAGCCCAACTTATGGATTTCAGGCAATGAATGCTGATGTGCCCCGTCTGTGGCAGTGAGTACAGAAAGACTGGCAAAGAAAGATGTGTAGAGATTATTACACGTAATTAGGGTGTGTGTGGAATATAACTTGATGTTTTTTATCTTGGTATAGAAGATGAACTCTCTTATATTTAAATCCACAGAGCTTGTAAAGATTCAGTAATTACACAAAATTTTATGAATTCCAACAGTCTCATTATGTAAACTACTTTTGGTATTTGTTAAGGTTACTCTGTAGTCCTGCATAATTGGTATGCATCTAAATTGTAAGTGACCAAGTTGAGTCCAATGACAAATTTTCATATCTTTTATTAAAGGAGGTAGTTTTTCTAATTTTGCTTTGTACTGTGAAGGAAAAGACAATGATTAGCTCTAATGTATAACGCATTTGCTAGACATTTGCAAAGAATTCAGTTATATGGTACAGGTATTCCTTTTGCTCAGCTCTTTCTTTCATGGCAAGGAAAAATAAAAAAAAATAAAAAGTCTAAACCAAACCAAACAGACATATCCTAACACTGATTTAATTTAGGATCATCTTTCCATGAACAAATAATTCCAAAGAAAAGAATGCCTTCACTAATAATTTTAAGTATACATTTTAAATTAACACTGGTCTCCTACATAGCAGAATAAAAGTAAGATTGTATTTCAGAATAGAATGGAAATCTATTATGCATATAAATTTTCATGCTAAGTCAAATCAGAATGATAAAATGATAGAATAATGAATCATAGAATGGTTTGGGTTTGAAAGGACCTTAAGATCATCTAGTTCCCACTCCCCTGCCATGGGCAGGGACATCTTTCACTAGATCAGGTTGCTCAAGGCCCCATCCAACCTGGCCTTGAACACCTTCAGGGATAGGGCAATCACAGCTTCGCTGGGCAACATTTTCCAATGTCTCACTGTCCTCATTATGAAGAATTTCTTCCTACTGTCTAATCTAAATTTTCCCCTTTCAAATTGAAAGTGATTCTCCCTCTTCCTATCATGACATGACTTTGTTAGAAGTCTCTCCCCTGCTTTCCTGTACCCTTGTATCCTTCAGGTCTTGGAAGGTTGCTATAAGGTCTCCACAGTAATGTTTCTGAACATAAAAAATACACAATCACATGCATGTGACGTATGTAATTGAGTGTTAGTAGCTGTTAATTTATCAGGCAAAGAAATAAAGTATTTATTTCAAACATCAGTGCATGGGTTATTGACACTTTTTAATTTTTAAAAATATGATATTTATTAACTTTTAAGTACTAAGAATAAATAATGCTTTAAGTTTTATCTAGCTTGGACTTGCAAACTTTTTACAGCTACTTGGAGGTGCAAAGACCTAGTTACACACCCAATGCAAAACATAGAACTTCAATATATGAAAATGTCTGATTTTCAAATTATTTAAAAGATGAATTTCATAGAAAAACATCTTTAAAGTACTGAATTTCAATGGTTAATACATATTTTTTCAGGTGCAAAAGAAATATTGCTTTAATTGGAAAACATGAAAGATTTATTCAATAGTATAGTGGACATGTGGTAATTTAGTTACCTAATTCTTGATCAAAGAATTTTAGGATGGTTAGAGTAAGAAATACTCAATTATAGACTTTTCTGACAACCAGTCTGTGCCAAGTCTTTATACTATCCAAAGATACTAAATCTTGGATTTCATATCTAGATATCAAGGGAATACAGCACTGGAGTCCCATCTCAGTCTGGCAGTCTGAGGAGAGACTCTAAGTACAGAGAAGAGCCTAAGGCTCTTTATCAATTCCTTTCAGGGAACTTGTGAAGACTGTATCATAAGGATGTTCTTTTTCAGAATGGACTTCTGCCAATGAGATTAATTTACCTAAAATTCCTTATTAAAAAAAAAAAACCCAAAAAAACACCAGAACAATACACCAATCAAAAAATTCCAAACAAAACAAAGCCCTAGGACCTTAGCTTCAGTAACAGAGAATGTTTGAGTGCTAAAACTTTTAAATCTGAACATATATTTAATTCCTACTCTTATTCCTAAGGCTTTGGTTATTCTCCACCTTCAGGGCAAGAATAAATAAAAGAAAATTATGGAAATGCATAAACCTCTTTTCTCTGTCTGGCACAAAAACAGATCTTGATGTGCAGCATGAGGAATGAGTGTATATTTATAGCAGGAATTAAGTAGAGTTAGTCCATCTGGGAGGACTACTCGGATGTGTGCAAAATATCTTAGAGACTAGAGATTCAACATAGACACAGACTGTCATGGAAGGTTATTATCAAGATAAGTCTGTTGTGTTTGTGAGCACAAAGAAGCTACTGTACTGGTAACTGTAGAGGGATTTGAGGATTGCACCTTTTCAAATAGCTGTGTTTTTTATCAACTGCCTTCTATACACCGCATATTTTAAAGGACCATGTTTTGTAGAAAATGCTACAGTGACTGATAAGTGAATATTTCATCCATTTTCACAGAATGCAGAATCTTAAAACAAGCAGTTGCTGCTGTGCAGATGTTCCTAAAATTGTAAGCTATCACTAGCAATTGTGGCAGAGAACGTCAGAGAAGAAAAAGATGTTAAGAATATGTATTTGACAAAAAAAGGGGAGTCAGAGACAGTCTGTCTACAGAAAATAAGATACGTTTTGCTTTCTACAGATTTCTTCTTCAATCTCTCAACTTATTTGCAAGGGGTTTTTTTGGTTTTGAGTGATTTTTGGTTTTTTATGGCTTATTAAAAACATATTACCTACTACAGGTCTTCAAACAGTTTGTTCTGTTAGTATTAATAGTTTTCCAATGAATAGTTTCAATCAGTTTCAGAAGTTGCTTCAGAAAACAGAAAGTGGATCTTGCAATGTTTTCACATACACAGACTTAAGTCTCTGAAACCAACAGAAAATCTTTATTTCCCATTAATTTCTTTCAGTTGTGGTCTTTATTAGTAGTATATGTGTCATACTAAACTCCACATTGTCAGACAAAGCATAGCATAAGCTGACATTGTCCAACTATATTGTGAAGTGGGAGCCACAGGGAAAGGGCAAAAGAAAATAGTTTCTGTGGAACACACAGCCCATTTACCAGCAATAGCTTTCATTTTATATATTTCACGTATGACCTGTTGGGGGAAATCACTTTGTTCTCTGAAACATCTGTGGTATATTACTGAGGAGACGAGAGATGGATTGTTGTGTTATATATTGAATTTTTTTTCATCTTATGTGAGCCTGGTGCCAAAAAGCAAAATTTAGGAACATACATGGGATAAATTCAGTGGTAGAGACTATTTTCTCCTCCTCCATCCTCCCAGAAAGTAGCAACCAGTACAAGATACGCAGTAGACTTTCCTCTACTTTAAATCACCCCAATTTTTCTTTTTTTGAAGAGAGCATAGCAAAAGCAAGTTGCAGAANTAATTGGAAAACATGAAAGATTTATTCAATAGTATAGTGGACATGCGGTAATCTAGTTACCTAATTCTTGATCAAAGAATTTTAGGATGGTTAGAGTAAGAAATAATTATAGACTTTTCTGACAACCAGTCTGTGCCAAGTCTTTATACTATCCAAAGATACTAAATCTTGGATTTCATATCTAGATATCAAGGGAATACAGCACTGGAGTCCCATCTCAGTCTGGCAGTCTGAGGAGAGACTCTAAGTACAGAGAAGAGCCTAAGGCTCTTTATCAATTCCTTTCAGGGAACTTGTGAAGACTGTATCATAAGGATGTTCTTTTTCAGAATGGACTTCTGCCAATGAGATTAATTTACCTAAAATTCCTTATTAAAAAAAAAAAACCAAAAAAAACACCAGAACAATACACCAATCAAAAAATTACAAATAAAACAAAAA
>WAAB01020281.1:5643-21714 GCA_013389865.1 Piaya cayana
TGATAGGAATGGATGGACTCGATGATCTGATGGGTCTCTTCCAACCTGGTGATTCTATGATTCTATAATGAAGGCAAGTTTTAATTTATCAGTCAGGGAAAAAAAAGAAAAAAAAAAAAAAAAAAAAAAAAAGAATTATCTGGAAAAAAGTCCCCCCAGCTCCTTTCACCTGCCACACAGTGAGAAATGGAAAGAAAGGTGGCCACTGCCTGTACTCGACAACGCTGCGACAGGTGATATTTTCGGAGGTATCTCGGGAGCATCTACCACATTTTACAGCGTGTGAGGCAGATCATCTGGAGCCGTTTTGATCTCCTGTAACCTGCTCGCCGATGCCTGTATTTCATAACAGGCCCTGCGCCCCGATAAGCATCGCCGAGTTTCTTCGGCGCGGTATCTGCAAACAATTCAAAGCTGTTCCACACAAACAAATGTGAGAACCCCCTGACCACAGGCTGCCTTTAGAGCAGACCAAGATTTGATGTTACTCATATCTTCCAGTACCTGTCAGAGTTCAAACAGGAAACCTGGTTTTTCCTCTCATGTCAACAACTTTTTTTTTTTTCTTCTTTTTCATTTTTTTAAATTCTGAGCAGGCGTTCAGCAGCAGGCTCGCTCTCGAGCAGTGGAAGTCCTGTACTTCTTCAGGACAAACAAGTGCTTGCTCTGGTACGTCATCGCTGACATTAACAAGAGCTGAATATGTGGTTTTTTTCGGTGATCCTGTGGGTGCTTCTATAGAAACGGCCGTACCGGCTTTGCACAATCACACAAAAAAGGGATTCATTCTTACAGGATATAGGCGACGCGCAGCCGAGGGCTCGCTTCAAATAATACTTTGCTTGGGAAAGTTCAATTAAAAAAAAAACCCTAGGTAGTCTTTTTCCTGTTACTGCTGTATTTTGTGCTTACATGGTAACACTTTTTATCGCTTCAGCCTGTTTGTCGTTTGTGTGTTATCCTGATTGCCCCAGTGATCTCGTGTGACATCCTTAAGCAGAACAAATATTTGTATTACTGATGATGGAGCTTGATCAGAGCATCTCAACTACTTCATCTCTGCTCGGAGGACGGGCTGAGAAAGCTGGGGTTGTTCAGCCTGGAGTAAAGAAGGCTCCGGGGAAGCTTTAGAGCAGCTTCCAGCACTGAAAGGGGCTACAAAGAAGCCGGGGAGGGACTTTTTCCAAGGGCCTGGTGTAATAGGCTTTAAATAGGAGTGGGGATTTAGATTAGATGTTAAGAAGAAATTCTTCTTGATGAGGGAAGGTTGCCCAGAGCAGGGGTGGCTGCCAGGTTGGCTGGGGCTTAGAACCCCTGATCCAGTGGGAGGTGTCCCTGCCCATGGCAGAGGTGGGACTGGATGGGCATTGGGGTCCTTTCCAACCCAAACCCTTCTCTGATTCTAATATGTCCCCATGAAAAACCTCATGCCCAGGTCAGAGATTTGGCCACAGACATTTATGTATGTTTTGACACTGCTGAGAATGGAAATTAGGATTTGTAGCTGATATACATAGAATCATAGNTGCACTCATTACTTATCTTCCATAACACTCATCAATAAGTGCAGTCAAACCCGAAACAATTAGCGCTTTCCAGTTCAGGGCTGGAAATGCTTTAGAAACATTTACCTTGGCCTCACCGTGAATGCGGGAAGTGGAAGTTAATAACTGCAAATAATTCTTGACGTGGGATAATGTTTATGGCAGAGAACACTGACTCTATCAAGGAATGGGCTAGTTCTGAGGATAGTTTTTCCCCCTGTTTGATTTATGTTTGACAGATGCAAACCCCGTCTCCTACAGCTGCATGAAAAAAAAAGAACACACAGGCATTTCCATGACTTTCATCTTGTTTTGTATTTATGTCATTATAAAATAGGCTTTTGTGGCGAGCACAATCAAGGGGCAGAACATCTGGTAAAGCCTTGTTACAGCAAAATATCCGTACAGTTAAATATGATAGTTGATTTTTTTTTAAAAAAAACAACCACCCCATCAACCAGCTGGATAATATTATAACTGGTAATAATATTGTGAGTGATGCGAGCTGAAATGATGGTTACAGACTCCCAGGATGCAGAGAGAGGGGTCACGGAGTTTCTTGCTCGTGAGCTGGGACAGATGAGAGCGCAGTAGTGGGTACCTCTGAGCTGGTACCACGACCTTTCGAGTCACCCTCGAAATCACCCAGGTCCTTCAGGTAACATGCTTTGTTTGCTCTTTATTTCTATGTTTCTGACAGGGTTTCTCCCCAAATGATTAGGTTATTTTGATTCCATTGCTTTTTTTTTCTTTTTTTTCTTTTCAGTAGCTGTTTCAGGAGCCATGCAGTTCATTTAAAATCTGACACATAAAAGCTCTAGTGGTGCTTGTATCCCACATGCTCTCATCGTTCAGCTGCAGACCTGAAAAGACCTTCGCCTCTCACTCCCCCAACCCTTAAATCCTTACAGACACATGGTAGGAAAAAGGAATCGCTTGCATTTAATAAAAGAAATCTTTCCTTTCGAGTTTTAATTCCAAGTATAAGCCTGATTCAGAAAAGAAACACGTACGTAGTGTGCGTGGCTGAAGTTGAGTATGTGCTGTAGCATCCTGCTGAATAAATAAGCACCCGTGGTTCAGATCAGCAGCTTGTATCAGAAATGAATATTAAATTTACATTTAAGAGCATTTACAAGCTCTTAATTATTTGCCTCCTGCTTTATGCGTCCACTCGGTTGTTGCTGCACTTTGTCTATAGCATCTTTACCTCCTGACCATGATTTCCCAGGGATTGAGTGTGACTCTGAGGATGCTGGTGCCCGAGTTTGGGCCCTGTGGATGTGGCTGGTGGCGTGTCCCTCGCCGTGGGACGATGGCAAGCGACAGGCTGACCCTGGGAACCGGCTGCTGTCCCCTGGGTACTGATTCAATGGTTTAATTCTCAGTGCTCACATTCCCCAAAGGCAACTGGATGCTCTGTGTGCACCACCGTGTTCAGAGGTACCTGAAAGTGCTGCTGATCCCCGCTTACTCAGGGATGCGATGGGTGCAATTAGGTAAATATAAGTAATTACAGTCAAATACTGTTTTAGGGGAAAATGAGCTTTACCCAGTAATTTTAAGTATTACAGTTGCCGGTAAGCACACAGTAATATGTATTTTTATGGTTATGACAGCTTGCTAGGAACTGAATGAGTGATTACTGCTACTGGCCTGTAAATCAGGGAGAAAACAAAGTAATTTTTTTTTCTTTTTCTTGGCTTCTGCTGCAAATAGAAGGATGGATCACACCATAATGTTTAGAAAACCAATGGGTTCACCTTGTTGGAAAGCAGCGTGTGCTTCAGGAGCATATGATCATGTAACCCAGCATCTATAGCGGTTGTAATAAAGATGCACGTTTGGATTAATAGAGTGTTTTGAACTGGAGTATGGAGAATTAACAACGCACCTCTCCGAGGTGCGTTGTTAATTCTCCATACTCCAGTTCAAAATGTGATGTGCAAGGAGTGTGCCACCAAATTCAGCTCTTTCCAGCACAGGCAAAGCTCTAGGAATTCAGTTGTTATTAAAACTGACTGCTGGTGACTATGCTTCATGCATTTACTGGGGTCATTGTAGGCATAAATTGCCCCCCTGCTTGGGTTTTGGTCTGCTAAGTGAGTTGCAGGAGGTCTGGCCCTGGTGCTCCCAGAGCCCCAGCGTGGTCAGCCCCGGCCTGATGCTGCGTTTGTCAGAGGAGCTAACCTAGTGCCCCAAACCTGGCTATATTGGCCATTGCGCAGAAATTCTTTAGGATTCTGGGTTGTATTTTATGTTTGAAATGGAAAATACATCCAGATCCCTTCCTTGGAGCTACCCGTAGTATTTCACGGCACAGAAGGCAGAGACCGGCTGCTTGCGTTAAATCAGATGTTTTCCAGATTCTGCTCACGAGTGACGGCGGAGCCTTTGCTTGATTTCTCAGACCCCGGCAGGCAACAAAAGGCAATTTGCTGGGAACCCCCTGTGCCCTCCAAGGGAGCTTAGAGAGCCCCAGGGCTGGTACCTGCGTGGCAGCATGTGGCTCCTTAGGGAGGGAGGGCTGCTAGGCCCCCCCTCTGTGCTTCCATCTGTGGTGATTCTGTTGCTATCTGCTCTTTCATGCTTGGGTTTTTTATCTTGCCAAGGTCACAGACCCTAGATTTTGAGGCAGGGCATGATCCACGTGCTCACATCACTGTGGGGAGGGACTCGATGAGCACTGGCATCTGCCTGCTTGGCGCTGGCTCAGCGGGATGATAAAAATGCAGGTGGATAACACAGCCCACATTGTACCAGTTGGGATGCGCTTTGGGGAGGATGCAAAGCAGCCTCACGCTGTGTCTTTAAGGCCATAACCTCGGTCTGAGATGTCAGGATGGGTTGGGAGGGGAAGACGATCCTGCCTTTTCTTCTCCTCCACACTCACCTGTGCAGCTCCAGCCACACCTGGACAGGTTGGCTGCAACGTGCAAGGGTTTCACTGGAGAGACGCGAGCGTCCCGTGCTGCTGGAGGGATGCTTTGGCCAACGTCGACCAGAGCCATCACATGCTGCAAGATCCTCACTGAGGCAGCGGCGGCAGCCTGCTGGGAAACAAAGAGTTCCTTAATAGCTGAGATAAGAAGATAAGGCATCGCTGCGCCACTTACAGCAGAGCGTTTATGCCTTGAATAAAGTTACTCCAATTTTGGAGCAGGGTGTTTGCCTGGAAAGCCGGTATTTACATTCCACCCCAGGGACTGAAGCGCCTTTGTGCACTTTCATGTGTCTTTCTTGAAAGTCATATGCCCTACCTACAGCTTCATTACTGCCTGCAATTAAAAAGCACGGCTCCCATCAGTCATTTTGCAGCTATTTTTGATAAGCAGCGCCGGCGTGCACAGAGGCATAGCCCGGCTCGGTCTGGCCCTCATTACCCCCCGCTCAAATCAAACGTCGTCGTGCGCTTTGGGACAGCCCTGCGAGTTAAGAAAATGATGCCTTTTACAGACGGGGAGCAGAGACAAAGAGCAGCGGGCGAGCGCTGCCCGGGATCCCACGGGACGCTGGCAGCAGGGGAGTTGTATTTCTGCCTAGTGCCCTAACCACTGAACCATCCTGTCTCCTGCTTTGGGGCGAGAGAGTCTGAAAATGCCATTGATTAGAAAGCGCTGGTGGAGGAAGGTAGGAGCGACCAGACTGCACTTGGGAGACATGCAAAAACAAACAGAAGACAATAAACGGCGTGATGTAAATGAGCTTTGTAAAACTCCTTTCTGCTTTAATAATCTGCGATGCTATTTAGAACACAGAGGCACGGAGACGTCTGGGTTTTTTTTTTTTTTTGAAAAACAAGGTATGATTTTAACCAGATAAAATCCCTTTAATTAGTCTGAAGTTTTTGCTTATGTTTTATAACAACACACTGCCATGTGCGTGCCAGAAAGTCGGGGAAACATGGAAATCATCGGCAGTTTGCAGTGTTCGCTGATAGGAAGCAGCAGATTATTTGAATTCAACCTAGATAAGTTCTCTGCTCGTAGAAAACGTTCGTTTGGTGGTCCCATTCGTTCGCTTTGTCATCTTCCACTGCACATCTGCTTTGGGGATGGAACAAATGAGCCCACGCGTGAGAATCAGGTTGTTTACATGATGCAATATTTAAATGGTTTCTAATTTTCATGAGTTTGGGAAAATAATTCTCATCTTGGTGGCAGGGGGTACAGTAAGGAAGCCCTCCTGTTATCGCAGATGAGCTCGGGCCGCGGTGGAAAGCAGTTTTCTCCAAAACAGAGATATGTTTCCACTTAGCTGAACTAATGCGAGGACAAGGCGGCTTCTCCTGCAGCTGCTCAGCACCAAAGTGGTCCTGAGGGGAATCTTGGAGTCCACTACGATGCAAGTGATGGGGTTTATTAATTAAGTAAAATTACAAGACCTCTTTGTTCATGGACATCCTTGGGAGATGCGCAGGAGCGGGTGATGAGGAGGTGCTGAGTTCTCTCCTACCCTGCTGAAAGCGTGGGGCACAGGAGCAGCTTGGCCCCGGCCGTGGGACTGGGCTCGGGGTAACCACATAGTGGGGAAGGGAACGATCTTGCATATTTTCCATTTAACTAACCACAGGCAGTTTGTTTTTAAGCACTTCGGTTATTGCGCCGCGGTAGGAATGGGCTGAATCGCCACGTACCTCCCGCTGCCGCTTCCCCATCTCACACCCCGACGTGCTGTGGGGCTCCGGGGCCAAGAGCTCAGCCCTGGCTGGGGAACCGTCCTGTGCCTGGCTCGGTGTGGGGCCGGGTTGAGGAGCTGAGGATGCCTGCTGGCTCTTCCTCAAACCCTGCCTTTAATAATGAAAGACTGAAGGTGTTTTCCACAAAACTCTGGTTGCCTCCATGAGGTGTCTGCGTGGCCCCAAGCTTGGCTGATGCTCCTGGAGACATCAGCCTCTTTCCTCCTGCAGCTATGCCGAGAAGGAACACGGGGCACTGACCCCAAGCACTAATTTCTTGTCAGTAAATTGGTACGATATTTTCCTGTTGGGTTTTTAAAGAATATGCATTTAAAGAATCTCTTGGCATTGAGAGTTGGCAGGCTCAGGGGTCACCCTCTAGCCAGCAGACAATTTCTGGAGGTCTGTGAGTGCAGAAGGGGCGCAGTTAGAACGAGGGGCGATTCGGAGAACTTTACCAGGAAACCACAACTTGGGATCCGTGCCTCTCGCCGTGCCACCTGGCTCCCAGCCTGACAACTCCACCACGTGCCTTGGGCAGGCACCAACAGGGAGCTCAAACGAGATGTAGCAGAGGAACCACCGAGGCCCTGGGATGGGAACACAAAGCAATTTTCTTTTCTATCTGAATTTCTTTGCTGCCTTTGTTTCCAAAGTGGGAGTGGGTGGTTGTGTACATGAGTTTTGGACTCCGGTTTTCACAAGAACGCTTGTACAGCCAGTGTTGCTTTGAGAAGAGACGTGTTTTGTTTGCACCTTCTAACACGGTGCTTTTTCCATCGCGTGCTGTCTGCAGCCAGGCCTGCGGCTCCACCTTGAAGCGCTGACAGCCAAGGATGCTCTCCCCCTTGGGAGGTCTCCTGGAGCCCCCTCCATCCCTTTGCAGGGACTCACCCATGTCAGATGTCCCCTCGGCGCCTGCCCCCTCCCAGATAATCATAGAATCACCAGGTTGGAAGAGACCCACTGGATCATCGAGTCCAACAATTCCTATCAAACACCAAACCATGTCCCTCAGCACCTCATCCACCTGAATAATGCCAGAGAGGGACCCCCGCTGCCGACCAGGAGCATTGGCAGCTTCTGCTTTCAGGGATTTTGTCATCATAGGGTGGATGAAACCTTGACTTTCCAGCCTCTTACTTGCCCAAGTAAGAGAAGAGCTTTGCAAATAAACGCAACGTATAATAAAAGTGAAAACTGTCAGAAGTGGGTATTTCACACTTGCTGTAAACCTGAAACCTGATTTTCTTTTTTTTTTNCCCAAAAAAGGATTGTGAAGATGCTCTGCAGGGGTTACATTTGTCACCTGTTTGCAAGTCAGAGAAAATATTCTTTTCTTTTTACGTGCACTCAAATTTTGTTGGTATAAATGTCTTTTCCTTTGGGTGATTGGGCAGCAGAAATACTCCGTCACTGCAAGAGTACTGGCCGCGCTTCCCTAGTATCCTGTTCTGTAAATGAATTCTCCTTCAGGATTTACATTTGTGGTCTAAATGATCTAATTTGCTCTTCATTTGCACCGTTCAGCTTGACAACAGCTTTTCTCTGTTTGCCCTTGTATCCAAGACTCAGAGCCCTGGCCAGCAGTGCCCACAGGGGCTGCTGCTTTAGGACAGAGCAGCCTCAGAGCTTAAAGAAGAGCTGAACAGAGCCCAACAACACGCATGTTAATAATAATTTGATTTTTCAGCATTACCCACAACATTTTTTACCTTTCTGTCATCGAGATAATGTTGTCTTTCCCACCCTTCTGCAAATCTCACTGTGTCTGCAAGCTCTCTGACCTCTCCAGCTGCTCCCTTCTTTCCATCACGGCTGCGACTTCGTGGAACAGAAGGGGGAAAAAAGTGGATTTGCTGCCTGCTCTGAAGGAATTACGGTGCTCGCTTTGGTGCTGCTCAGCGTTGCACTGCTGCGAGCTGTGAGCTAGCACGAGGCTCATAAAGAGCAGGTCACAACACGCACGTGGAGCTTTTAAAAATNCCTTGCATTCTCTTGAATGCATCATTTAGGTGATTAATACAAAATGAAAGATAAATCTTAGGGAACTTATAGCGTGTCACATTCGGGGATGAAGCAGATATATTGACCTGTTTGCTCTTACACAACTCTGACTTCAAAAAAGTGAATAAGGAGGCTTTTGTAGGCATAAAACATCTCTTAGCAGGGGTGTTCACACACAAAGCAAACCAAGGCACCCTGGTACAATCCGAATCCTGCTTATTGGTGCTGGTGCTTACAGATTTTATGATTTATACCTCCTGTTTTTACTGAATTTGGCGTTATTTAAGGGGCCACCAGAATGCTGGTGTAATGGTACTTTGAATGTGTTGTGAGGTGATAATTGCAAATATGTATCTGCATTGCAAAAGTAGAGAAAGCACAACATCCAGGTAAAATGATGGAAATAGCTCTTACATGTGGGCTCGTCCTGCACTGGGGACAAGGGGGGACTAGCTGAAGTCACAACACTGAAGGTGATTGTTTGGGAATGGGGGCTGGATCCCACAGCCCAGATTACATTTGATCTTAGCCTGTGGGTACCAGAAGCGCAAGGAAATGAAGATAAACGGATTTAATAGCCCATTTCACGCTTACACCGAGCAGGTGAATTCACTCGCTTTTCTGTTTATCGTGAACACACCGCCTCCTTGTTCTCCTGCCTCAATCAATTCTCATTCTTTACAAACAACAAGTGCTGACCACTCCATTCCATAAAATAATCTCACTGTCCTGGAGATGGGGTTCTCTCCTGGGCAGTTTAATTTCTGTGAGCACTGTCACCATCTAGTGGCACCTTGTTCCTGGTTTGCAGGGGCAGCTCCTGCTTTATTTTTTTTTTTTTCCTCCCCTCCTAAGAGCTTTGCCCCCTGCTCACTCATTTCTCCCACATATCAACACCTGCTTTGTCCCATTTGCACGTTAAAACCCTGCAGGTGTGATGACAGCTTTATCCTGCGGATTTTTCCCCCTGCTCCTGCTAGGGAGCAGCTCAGCCTGGTTGAATAAGGAGGTTTTTTCATGGTAAGTGTCTCTGGGGGACTGTGTTTAAAGCTTTGGGTGTTCGGGTACAGGAGGGAAAGCTCGTGGGAGAGTTTTCTGCTCCTGAAAGCTCAGGTTGTTGCAAAGTGGAAATGCAGAGAGCTGGGATGAGCCAATATGATCCCTAGCAAATGAGTGTGTGTTAATCATACAGCTGCGATTATGTTATTTAGTGGTTTGCTTCAGCTCATGAAGGAAACGTAGGGCAAAGGCAGCCCCTGCTCACCCCTCAGGTCTCTGTGCCATCCCCTCCAGCGCAGAACGTTTGCTTCTCATGATCAAAGCCCAGCTCCCACCTTCCTGCCTAGCACTCAAAAATTTGAGATGAGCAATGCTGTGGGCTTATCCTGGATTTCTCCTCCCTCGCCATGTCCCCGACAGCCTTCCACGGGTGTCTGTGGTGTCCCCTGGGTGGGGGAGCCGCTCACAGATGCTCCCGAGCAAGTTGGTGGATGATCCTGCTCGCCGTGTGCAGGTTCCTTGATTTTGTGAGGTTTGTTTCCACGCAGGAAAGCCAGCAGCGGGCCCATAAATCAAAGCAATAATTTCCCCTTGCTCAGGCTGAGAAGGGACAATAAGCAGGACGAGGGTTGTGGCGCTCTGCCTGCTATTGTGGGTTTCTCAGAAATGATTTTCAGCGCTATAGATCCCACTCGCTTTACATAATAATGCAGCTTTTGGGCGTTCCTGCCCCATGAGCCGCTTTGGTTTGAGTTTGCTTTGCTTGTGAGTCACCGGTGGCCCACGGAGTGCGCATCAACGAGGCGATGGGCTCTGTTGGAAAAAGCAAAGCCTCGTCTAGTCGATCCAGCTCGTTCTGCCTTTCCCACAGACACAGTGCAAAGCCCCAGGGAACCACATTGCTTGCAGGGTGCTCCTTTGCTTGCTTAAGAGGGGAAAGAGTCGTAGAAGTAGTGAGGACAACGGCAAAACTGGACTCTCCAGCACGATCGTGTAGCTGGTACCCTTGCATGTGCAGCTTCCAAAACGGAATAGCGCTTGGGCTCAGCTCTAACTTCTTACTACCAGTGTCTGCCCGTGCGGCTGAGGGAACAAAAGTCTCCCCTCCAGGAAGGCAAAAGTCACTGTGGTTGGGTCACCTCGTTGTGGAGAACCTCATCCCTGCACGAAACGAACCAAGGGGCTCGCGTGCTGCCCTGGTCCAGCTTAAAACAGCCTTGCAACCTCAAAGAGGGCCGCTGCTCCTCCTCAGCCCCAGCGCTGAGAACTTCATGTGGCTTTTCCATTTCCTATTTTTGAATTTAAAAGCTGCCTTCCCCTATCGGTCTTCCTCTCCAGTCAGCGAGTGCCCTGTGAGCAGGGGAGAGAGAGAGAGAGAGCAAACGGGGAGCTGTTCTAAGAAAAATGAAGGTAACCACATCTGAAAAAACACGAGCACAACCCTCACAAAGAACAGAAAATGAAAATGGGTGCTTTTAGGCTAATTAAACTGACTGTTGGGGGTTTGTTGGGTTTTTTTAGTTTTTCTTTTTTTTAATCTAATTGTTTAAAATTTACTATTACTCCTGGTTGGTGTTTGGAGCTAACGAAGCACAGGGACATAGGAGATGGGAAGAATCCTTGAGATACCTACAAGCGCCTTCTATGATAATTGGATAGAAGCTACTGAGAGCACTGTAGGCGTTCAGGTCAAAGCTTGAATGAAGTCATAAGAGCTGATAAATCATGAATTTTATGCTATATTGTATGTATGATTTAAAGGACAGAGAGCTGGAACCTGGGGTTTATGTTGTTTTATTAAATGTGATTGTAGTATCATAGACTCATGGAGCATACATATGTTTATGATATTGACCCGTGGTGAGGGGAAAAGGTAAGAAATTAATGAAGTTGTTACCGATGAAGGTAAATTTGAAGATTATCCATGTAGGAATGTTACTGGAGACAGAGTTGGATAAGTCGTTAGGAGTTTGTCTTAAGAATGGCCCCAATCACTCAATAGAAGTTCTTCCCCCAGGATATATGGAGGGTTTCTCTTCAGCCAGAGTGGGATGTGTGCAAGTCCAGGGCTATTTTTGTCTTCAATTAACTTAGCATTGTGCTCTCGATGGTTTTGCAGTGCTTTAGGTGGAATTACAGCCCCATGAAAATAGGTAGTAAAGCTGTCGGCTTCACTGGGGTCACCTCCCATTCTATTTTCTCCTCCTGAGGAAGGAGATGTGCATCATTGCGGGGAGGGACGGGACTTGTGCTCGAGCAGCACGTGCACGCGGACCTTGAAAATGGAGGAGGGCCTTTCTTTACTGCATTGCCATGGGATTTGGGAGGAATGTGTGCCTTAACAGCATCGATTGCACATTCATATTTATGCACCTTGAAATCTCAGCTTCAAAGGAAGAATTCGCTGCTTATTTCCCCTTTACTGACGTGCTTTAAAAAAAAAAAAGTGACTGTATTGAGGAAACCTAATTGCCAATCAATTAGGTGTTGCCAATCAAAATATCAGTCCTGGTTAAGTGGCAGCATATGGAGGGGTTGAATTTATCTGCAGGTTGAATCCTCAGTGCTGTGGGTATCAGAACATGGAATCGTGTTCATCAAGTGGTCCAGGAGTATGAATCCTCAACCGCTTTGCTCCTCCAAGGTCCAAACCTGCTCAAGGTTGCCTTAAATACCCAAATAGCTCTTAATCAGCTGAGACACCTGCCCTTTCCCCTGTTCCCAAGGAAAGCCGAGTGCCAAGAAGCGTTGCTGGGGCTCTGTGGACCCAGCAGGAGAGGTTCTCTTAATCTGCTCACACAGCAGAGGATGCTTAAAGCCAAAACGTAATTAACTTCTTGGTCTCTGACCAGGATGCTGCGGTCGACTTTTGTGAGAGGTCATGAGGTCTCCACTGACCACAGGAACCTGGTTTTGCGTCTCGGGGCAGGCATAGTAAACCTTCAGTTCATGTCTCTGTGTGATGCGTTAGGCTTTGATCTCTCTCTCTGTCGCAATCCTTTACGCCCAGGATAATAAACCGTGTTTAGTGCATGGGGGAAAAATCCACTTACCTTTTCTGCTGACTTTGTCCGAAAGATGAATTAGACACCTACTCTGATACTTGCTTCCCAGCTTCTGATTCTTCTCGCTGGTGTGATTTGAATTCATCTCTACAGAAACAATGACTTAAATTCCGCCTTCGCTCCCCACGAGAGAAGCAAAGAGAAAAGGGGGGGGACAGTCTCTCACACAGGTGTTCTATAGAATCTGTTTTTATATCTTTTGTGAAAGGAAGTTTGGGGCTTTGGCTTGGTTTCAGTTGACGTTACCACAGCGCTGTGGTACATCTTGTGGAGAACTGGAGCGCAAAGGGCTCGGTTGGGAGTTGCACAAAGGGCTAATGGACCTCAGCCCATTAAATTGCAAGTTCTGACAGCGTGGGTCAAACTCCGATGTGTCAGTCTTTGGGTTCCTCCTTTCTCATTCTCCTAATTGGGCTTATTTTCTCTGTAAAAATAATTGGCAGAGTTTTATGATGCGAAAACAAAAATTGGACAACCGCTGCCGAGATCTGCGAAGGCAAAAGGTTTTCAGGTGCTCTGGGGTTCATGGAACAAACTTTTCTGTCAAAAGATACACTAAGAGATGCGTTTTGTTGTGACCTCTGATGATTGGCAGTGCAAGGGGCTGCTCTCTGAGATTGGATAGGAACGGTTGGACTCGATGATCCGGTGGGTCTCTTCCAACCTGGTGTTTCTATGATTCTATGGGTGATAGAAATATGACTTTTTGGTTTGGAACATCTATATCCATGTGTGTAGTGATGCCCTGTGGATCAGTCAGGACGAAGCAGGAAAAATAAAACCAATATCAGAAGGATAANGAGGAAACCAAGTGGGCTGCTTGGGCTGCAGCGATGCTGGCCGGGTTCATCTCCTGGGTATGGACTGTGGTGCGTGGTCCTGCGCTTGGGCATGTCAGTGCCAGACATCCAAGCGTGTTTGAAAAGAGGCAGCTTGCTCCTGGCTCTTGTTCTTGCTACAAGGAAGGAGCTGGCGGTGCCATGCATGGTCTGGTGTGCCCTGTGGTGCAGTGACACAGCCAGGATGTGTGTGCCCCCGGTTTGCAAACCTGCTGTCTCCCCTCCTCCCTGACTCCAGGAGGAGTCACAGGCAGGAATTCAATCCAGGTCCTGTCAATTTTCTGTCAGGTGTTCCTTATTCCACACTATCCACTAAGTCAGTCGTGTGAGGAATGCATTTCTGAATATATTACGGATACCTTTGGACTCTTAGGATCATAGAATCATAGAAAAAACAGGTTGGAAGAGACCCACTGGATCATTGAGTCCAACCATTCCTATCAAACACTAAAACATGCCACTCAGCACCTCATCCACTCGTCCCTTAAACCCCTCCAGGGAAGGTGTTCCACGTTGTTCCACAATTCATGCGTAAGTTGCATGATGTGCTCCTTTTCCCTCTTTAGGAGCAGGTATTTTGAGGTTTCAGCATCTGGTATATGAACTGAAAATGCGCATTTTGCTTTTATCCTGAAACATGAGGTTACAATTTTCTGTCTTGGTGACTACTCCCAGTGGTGGATTTATATATTTAGCCTCAGCGTTTCGCAAGGACTTAATGGAGTGAGATTCCTCTAATGGAAATATTCCTCTTACGCGTCCCTCCTAGAATGAATCATAGAATCACCAGGTTGGAAGAGACCCACCGGATCATCAAATCCAACCATTCCCACCAATCTCTAACCCATGTCCCTCAGCACCTCATCCACCCGCACCTTAAACCCCTCCAGGGAAGGTGAGTCAACCACCTCCCTGGGCAGCCCATTCCAGTGCCTAACGACCCTTTCTGTGAAGAACGATACAGCTGAGTAATAACTTGAGGATCCTCTAAAAATTCCAGCCAAAATATTTGGATTAAGGCAGCCCAAATGGCTGTGAAACCTCTGGCAGGTCGTTTTGGTTAGAGATGGAAACAGCAATTCCCAGGTTGGAGGAAGAGGGGAAATAGTCACCAGTCATTCCACCGACTGGTCTAGGTGATGCGCTGGACGTGCCTCAGCAATTAGTGGGTTCTATTTGCAGAGTGATACTTGCTGCTTTGCCGAAGTCCGGAGCAATCCCTTTTGCTTTTCACCGCTTGAGGAGGATCGAGGTGAAGCACAGACCTCGTGCTGACTCTGACAGGGCATTTCACTCCAAGGGAGCAGGGGGAACAGGGATAGAGAGCCCTAAGAGCTAAAGCTTTGTATCTTGTCAAGAGAGGTGCCCAGAGACTTTGGCCACTTCTAACATATCATTCAAACCCTGAGAGTCCCTCCGACATCCAAGCGCTGGAGGGAATCATACAATTTAATGTGACTGCAAAGATTCTGCTGGCTTTACAACCATCGTGTGAATAAGGATCACTCAGCCCTATAAAACTCTATAGGATGCATCAGGAGAGAATATAAATAAGACTCCGTGGTTTTGTAGCACTTTATTTAAAGCCTTGTCATGTTTTTATAGCTCCGCACTGCTTTAATTCCCCTTGCAAAAGGGTTTCTTGCAGCCAGTGCTCTGGCCGTGAGGTGCGTGAGTTTATGGAGGTCCCAGCCCTCTCTCTGCACCCTGTTTAGGCTGGAGAAGAGGAGGCTGAGGGGAGACCTCATTGCTCTCTACAACTACCTGAAAGGAGGTTGTGAGGTTGTGGAGAGGAGGGAGCTGGGCTCTTCTCCCAAGTGACAGGGGACAGGATGAGAGGGAATGGCCTCAGGCTCCACAAGGAGAAGTTCAGGCTCAGCATAAGGAAAAAAATTTTTATCGAAAGGGTCATTGGGCACTGGAACAGGCTGAACAGGGAGGGGGTTGATTCGCCTTCCCTGGAGGTGTTTAAGGTGCAGGTAGATGAGGTGCTGAGGGACATGGATTAGTGTTTGATAGGAATGGTTGGACTCGATGATCCGGTGGGTCTCTTCCAACCTGGTGATTCTATGATTCTGTTGGAGTTGCCCATGAGTTTGCCCTCTCCTCTCAGATCTTAGATGCTGGAAGCACGATGATGGATGCTGTCACATAGAATTCTTACCTGAGAAGGAAAGCTGGGGAATATTTTGTCAGGTCTAGATGTAAATTCAAGCTGCAGCAGCTTTGATGCTGGCTCGGTGCTGCTCTCGCTCTGCACAGATATGTCAGCTGCCAGATTTGTTTTTTATCGTACGAGGAAACAAACTGTTTAATGAACAAAACCAGACGCACAAGATTGCGCGGAAAGGCTTTGAGTCACTTTGTAAAGAACTCAAGCCAGGAACCTTGGAAAAGGCACATAAAAACATTTGTGGAATTTGTTCTTGGCAACTAAAGGTAAATATGCATTATGCAGATATTTGCTTTTAACTGCACTATACTCATTCCTTGCATTTCCACGCAAGCCGGGTGGTGTAGGACTCCAGCATGGTCCCCAAGCTCCTCATCATCCTGTGTAAATCAGTGTGGGACACAGCGGGGCTGGGGATGGCTCTCTGGCTGTTCCTCTCACAGAACAGAGAGATCCAGAAGCCCAAGGAGCTGTGGGAAGAGCAGATCTTCTGATAGTAGGTAGAGCAAATGGCAGCTAATCCTTGAAATTAAACAGGCTGCAAGAAAAACTTGCACAAACAGCTGGTTTCAATTTGGACCATTCCCATTGACCAGAGTGGTTTCTCTAGCAGGACCCACGTGGATTAGTCAGTACAGACTGTCCGTCATCCACGATGCATCCAGCATGTGTTATAACATGTTTTTTTGATGAAAGAAGCTAGTTAAAACTTCCTGAGAGCTACTGAGATGCTACT
Organism: Piaya cayana; assembly: GCA_013389865.1. Taxonomy (NCBI): domain Eukaryota; kingdom Metazoa; phylum Chordata; class Aves; order Cuculiformes; family Coccyzidae; genus Piaya; species Piaya cayana. Next base: position 21,685 of record WAAB01020281.1, read on the forward strand.
AAACTGAAAAATAAAATCCCTTGTTAAAAA
>WAAB01020281.1:21817-36455 GCA_013389865.1 Piaya cayana
AGAGGGAATGGCCTCAAGCTCCACCAGGGAAGGTTCAGGCTGGATATTAGGAAAAAAAAAATATTCATGGAAAGGGTCATTGGGCACTGGAACAGGCTGCCCAGAGAGGTGGTTGAGTCACCTTCCCTGGAGAGGTTTAAGGTGCAGGTGGACGAGGTGCTGAGGGACATGGGTTAGTGTTGGGTGGGAATGGTTGGACTCGATGATCCGGTGGGTCTCTTCCAACCTGGTTGTTCTATGAAACAGGAGAGCCAGAATTTTCCAGGTGAATCTGAACTGGAATGAAATAATTTGTGTTTGCTTTAATACAGGGATGTCTGATATTATCTGTCTACAGCATTAGTCTGTGCCGCTGTCTTTGAAGCTAGTAATTGGCACTGGGGTGGTGTGTTAGTTTCCATGTTAGGCGTGATTTTTGGAACGAACCTCGGTTACCCAGACAAATGGGCATTTTCACGGTATTACCCACTACCACATGATGTTACATATTCCTCATCTAGTGGTTGTGTTCAGGTTTGGGCATCACTGGGGTTTGGGGTGTTTCCTTAGCTAATTATGAGAGTTGTGAGAAGGGCAAAACTATTTGGGGTGTTGGAGAAGAAAGGTTAAACCGACGTGGCAAGCTCAGCCAAGCGATGCTTAAGGTGGTCGTGGCTTGTGATGCTGAAGGGCTTCAGCACTGAGGAGGGGACCATTCGTTAGTGCAGAGCGTGGAGATGCAGGGGAGAGTGGGGAGAAGCAAACTGCAGATGAAATATCAGAATGAGCCCTCGGAAACGAGAACTTTAAAGCCCAAGATTATCGCTTGAATACTACGTGACTGCAAATCTCAGAGAGGTTTGGAAGAGAGCAACCTCAGTGGGAGAAAAGCAGGTTGGAGGAACCCAGGAGCTCTTCACAGGCTTTGGTTCTTTGGTTTTGGGTGTAACTGTTGACTCCATTGCAATGGGCTTGCATGAGGCATGAGCTGGATCTGGTTTGCGCAATGTCTTGAGTTTTTTTGGATTACGAGTTCTTAGATGATGGCCACAGAGGAATTTTAATTAGGAAAGTAAGAAAGGTTCTGCTGGGAGACAGGCAAACCACCGTAATTATTGGCAGTGAGAAAGTCAGCAAAGAGCGAGTAATCAGGGAATTTATAGAGGTCTTATTGAGAATTACTTGAATATAACTTTTAAGGGTACTGGTGAAAGAATCTCTCATGAGGAAAATGACTTCAGATGTCAGTAATCTCTGCTCCTTTGCCTTATCCAGCATTGAGCCACAGTTACAAGCTTTAATGAACACACAGATAAGGATCAAGCTAGCTGTGTGATCACTGAATGCGTGATCACCACAAACAACTCAGGATCTGGAAGGACCCACCAGGGGTTGGTGGTTCTGTGCCAGTGTCAGTGGAAGCTCCCAGGCTCTGGCGAGGGGTTTGGGATGCACAGGAGAAAGCTAAGCTGTCTCCACTGGGAACAGATCCAAAGCCATTTCACAAATGGGGTAAACCGCACAGTTTGAAAACTCCTTTAGGAGCCTGTACTTCCAAATCCATCTCTTCTGAAAGCAAATATTAAAATATGAAAATAAAACTGTCCTCTACGCTTTTTCTTTAGGAAATAGTGGGTAGCTTTCCTCTCCTCTCCAAAATCCCAAACATGAAGGAGATCATCGCTATATCTGCATAACACATCCCTTGCACTGACCTCTGTGTTTAAACTAGCGTGACCATGAGACATCACATGAGAATGTTCTTGGAGCAGCAAAGTGCTTTCTTGGCGAAATCCAGCCTCCTACGAAAACAGAGCTGTGCAAATTCTCCTCTGCGTGTGAGAGCAGGGCCCAAAAGTGTCACCCTGTGCTATTGCTAAAGCTTTAACCTCCCAGGCGGTCAGTTGATGGGACAGGTGGAATTGCCGTGTGTGCAGTTCAAGGCTGGTGTGACTGCAGGATGCCGGACAGGGAACGACACCCACTGCTTGACCTAGAAGACATGCCTGGGCTAAGCAAGAAACACACCTACGGTCTTCTCGTGGGAATAGTTCTTCCATCGTACGTAAGGGCACTTCATGGCTTTTGTGGTATCACGTGTTTCCATCTTGTGGAAACATCTGAAACCATCAGACCCTTCTTGTTCCAAACACCCTCCTCTGGCCCTGGCTGAGTTTTGAGTAAGACTGTTCTGATAATGGGAACAGGTCGTGCTTCTCAGGTGTATTCAGAAGATCAAATCTGATTTTATTTGACTCTGTGACCATGTTCTCCTCCCTCCTATGGTTACCCCTCTGCGTATCAGCAAATGAGGCTGCTGCTGAAGGTAAAGATTTTTGTCCGTGGGAACAAACCCAGTATTTGTGACAGATCAGAGCATCCCGGCTCTGCCATGGACACTGCACAACCTCAAGCTAATTGCCTGGGGCCAGGCTGCCAGGGTATTTAAGTGCTGATCAACTTTGAAAGGCTGCACTTCAACTTCTTGATCTCATAATCATGAAACAGTTGGTGCCACCCTTAGGCAGGAACCGTGGAACCTTGACTGGGTCATAGAATCATAGAATAACCAGGCTGGAAGAGACCCACTGGATCATCGAGTCCAACCATTCCTATCAAACACTAAACCATGTCCCTCAGCACCTCGTCCACCTGTGCCTTAAACACCTTTAGGGAAGGTGAATCAACCACCTCCCTGGGCAGCCTCTGCCAGTGCCCAATGACCCTTTGTGTGAAAAGCTTCGAGATCTGATGAAACAGGGTTCATTTCACACTGATGAAATGAAGTATGTCCCTCTGTAGTAGTGTCTGGTCTCCCACTCTGCACCTCTTCTCACCTGAGATGGTACCACACTGAGGAACTGAACCACTCAGCTCTTGTAAGTGCATAGTTGGTAGGTGCTGCCAGTAAAAATAAGGTAACTGTCTCACCAGAAGCCGAGAGCTACCAGCTCACAGCATGACATTTATTATGAAGCACACGATGGGTTGGAAAAGGGCAACAGGATGCAGCAAAGCGGGTGATGCAGCAACAAGGTCCTGGCCGGCGAACACGTGCCAAGTACCACAAGCAGACCTTGGCAGCGCCAGTCTTGGCGTGAAACCCGGTGGAGTATTTCCTCTAACAGCAGCTATTTGCAATGGATCTGGGAGGTCTGGTTTCAGTTGGAGCCCAGATACCCACACCCAGGAGCGCTCAGACTGAGGCAAGATATAGACGGAGGCTGGCAAGAGATCAAGGGGATGGAAGGTGGTAAAAAAGAAGCTCTTGTCATCTTCCTGTTGGCACGCGTGTTTTGAGGCGGGTGAAGCAGCTGTAGCCTGATACGCAGCCCCACTTCTCTAAAGGCTGTGGTTGTGTCCAGCTCTGCTTAAATATCTCCTATCTCTAGATCAAATCAAACGGGAACTGCTCATTAGTCGCTACAACCTGCAAAAACCATGTGCCATTTAAGCTTTACTTAAAATCTCCAGTCTGACTAAGGTAGTATAAAAGTTCCTCTGCAATTCATGAGCGAGTTTAAAGGGAGAAGGGAATTTGCTGTATTAATAAGGTATGTGGTAGATGTCATAGACTGAAAAGATGATTGATCTGCGAGGATTTTCTCTCTATCATTAAAGCTTGTTTTACTGTTAAGCAGAGAAAAAAACAGATAACTCCTTTAAGTAGTTAATTTGAATATAGAGAAGCAAAAGGAAGAGTAGGAGGAAGATGTAGGTCAAGTGCTTCAGGAAGATGCCAGGCGAATGTTCAAAGAACCGCAAGATTGGTTTCTACCAGCGCTAGCAGTAGCTGCATGCTCTTCGGCTGTTGGCATGGAATTCACTTTGCTCCCATTAGAAGAAAATTAAATAAAAAAAAGAAAAAGGCAAGCGAAGGAGCGACCCTCCGCAGTTCTGCCATGCAGTATGGGGGCACCTTGCGACGTGCTGCAAGAGCTGCTAACGTTGTGTGTTCCTTGCCCACGTAAAGAGGTCAGGATTCTTCTTTTGAGAAGGGAAAAGCCTTTTGATATTTCTCCTGTGACCTACTTGGGTCTGCGAGGCTCCATGCAGAGCAGCACTCTGTGCCTTCCTTTTGATGCTCTGCTGGTTGTATGGCTTGTAGAGCTTTGAGGGGTGTTTTTGTGGGGGTTCTTTCCAGCCCTTCAGCTGCTTGGTCTCCTCCTGGGCTGTACTGATGGCATCTCCTCTGGCTTAGAGACTGCTGAGTGTGGGCAGAGGTGGGAAGAGTCAGGGCAGGAGACAGCAGAACCAGCCGCATGGCTTGAGGCTTTGAGCTGGTCAGAGAGGATGGTGGGATGGGAGGAACAGGGCAACCTTCAAATCCCTGAGCTGCTCCGCAGGAGCTCGTTTGGGCCAAAGGAACTAAAAGAAAGAGGAAGGAAGGCCTGAATTAGGTCAAAGTTGGCTTCAAAGGAGATTGTTGGTGCCTCGCGTGTGATCTGCTCTGGGAAAGTTCACGTACCGTTTCCACTTTGGGGTTCAAATGGTAACGCGCTGCACATGTTCACAGCAAGGCTGCAGACGATCCGTGAGAGCCTGCGAGCAGTGAACCTTCCAGGAGGGCTGGGGCATGAAGGCGGCTGTCAGGGCTCATCTCCAAGAGCAGTTTCGTAAGGTGCCTTTTGCACAGTAATATCGAGAAAAAAAAAGAAAAGTGAATTTAGTCTTTCTCCTCCCCGATTCCCCCGTATGCTGCAGACTCAAACAAGGATGGCTTTTCAGCCTGGGAAATGCCATCCATGGCTCTGAAAGTGTGATGAATGTGGGTTTTACTCTGGGGAATTTCTAACTTGTCATCTCTGAATTATGAGGTTGAACTCAGAGCAACCACACGGGTACCTATCGAATGTGGGCAGCTGGCAGAGCAAATCTTACTGCTCCTAAAATGGGAATGAATTAATTTCTTTAACTCATGCCTCATCTACCAAGAGCTCCTGGAAGGAGAGCTACGACAACCGATCTCCCCAAGGGATGCAGGAAAGCTAAAACCAAGAGATGTTTCCTCCCCAGAACATGAGAAGCTGTTAATTGGCAGGATGTTATTACATTGGGTCATAATTTTTGAGGGCTTTTCCCATTTTTTATGGCTGCTCTTATTCACACTTCTGCGCTTCATAGCTCAAATCTTCTTGCCGAAGTCCTCAATTTGATTTAAAAGTGGACAAGACTTAATAAAATCTGGAGTTATAAAAGTATCAGCTGGTAATCACAAGTTCTGGGAGACATTCTAGTTTCATCCCGTGTCATGCTCCTGTTAGGGGTCTGCTTTTGGCTACTTTGAAGTGTTTTCTATAACCCAGCAATAAAGGCAGATTAAGATTTTTGTCTCTACTGTGGTGGAAACCAGGGAGGGGTTTGCTGGAGCTGTAGAGGGCAGGTCTGAACTCAATGGAGGAAGAAGAGAAAAGCCAACAGCTTCACTGGAGATAAATCTCTATAGAAATGTGGCTTGTAGTTGAAGAGGTTCAAGCAAAACTTCACTACGATTTGTGGGGGTTTGTGGATGTGGAGCCAGTCAGGCCAGGTTGTTACTCAGTTGATGCATTTAGAACCTTGCAGTTAACTTGGAGGGTGATGGTGAAGGTGCCCTGNCCTGAACTCAATGGAGGAAAAAGAGAACAGCCAACAGCTCCACTGGAGATAAATATCTATACTTAGAGGGTGATGGTGAAGGTGCCCTGCAGAACAGCTGCTTGAGGAGCACAAGCCATGGCTGGAAATAGAATCATAGAATCACCAGGTTGGAAGAGACCCACCNGAGGTCTCTCCTCAGCCTCCTCTTCTCCATGATAAACACCCCCAGCTCTCTCAGCCGCTCCTCTTCTTCTCCAGCCCCTTCCCCAGCTTCGTTGCACTTCCCTGGACACACTCCAGAGCCTCAACATCCTTCTTGTGGTGAGGGGCCCAGAACTGACCCCAGGATTTGAGGAGCGGTCTCACCAGTGTTGAGTCCAGAGGGAGAAGAACCTCCCTGGACCTGCTGGTCACACCGTTTCCTCAAAATGCACAAAATGAAAGAGAAACCATCTCTGAGCTTGTGAGCAGCCTGCCAAAACCTCCCCAAACCTGCAGTTTTATGGGTGCTCCAAGTTCTCCACTAGGAGATGAGATTTTTTTTTTTTGCAAGAGAAGACACCCAAGGTAGGCAAGGGCAAAGCTCCTGAAGTCCAAGTCGAGCAATATCCCCTGTTTCTGCAGCGAGTAGACGACTTTCACAGCTGGAGCAACCTCAGATGGAAAGAGAAAAGGGGTGACCCCAGCCTGGGTGAAGGAACCCAACCTGGGCCAAGAGGATGGAGACAGCCAGACTTCTCGGAGAGGGGAGAGGCACCATCACAGCAGAGATGGAGGGACTATCAAAATATGAATGCAAATGGGGTATTTATGGCTTTCAGGCTGGCAAGTCATGAACACCTTAATGTTTTGCCAGAAACAATGCTCTTAATGTTGAAAAGAAAAGCTGCAGGCCATTAGAAGTGAGCAAGAATTCAGGGCTTTCAGGGATAAACTTAAATAAGAGAGTAGGTGTATAGGGAAATGAGAGATAACATCTTCAGTTGTTTCAGGGAAAAGGGCAATTGTTTGGGGGTTGAAAGTGAGTCAAACTGTTCGTGTTTTACTGAAAAAAAAAAGAAAAAGTTTTTGTTGAAAAAGCAGGGGGTTAAATGGTTCAGGAAGAATCTGGAGGCTTCTTCTAGGTTCCCATGGAAGATCCCAGCAAACTGCAGAATTTAAAACAGCCGAGGGAAAAGCTGGGTCGCATCCCTGAGAGCCAACCCCTCCAGGTGACTGAAGAGATGTGAGACAGCAGCTTTCCTCCTTAGGCAAGAATTGAGTACTGCCTGCAGGGAAAGTCTTTGAGAAGGAAAATATTGATACACTTTTTTTTTGCTGTGTCTTTGTGTTTCAAGAAGGTATTTTTCTGGTGGTCTGCAACAATCCTACGTGAGGTTTAATTTCCTCCGTGAAGGATGAAAATATCCCGCAATAAAGGAAGGCAAATGGGAGCGTGAAAGACAAAGCAGTTGTGGGTAAATAGGGGAAACCTGTTTGGACAGACTGGGCACAGACAAAGAGCTGGTGTCACAGCTTTAATGAGGTGTTTTTTTTGAGGATTAGAGGAGCCCTGGGCTGCAGCCTGGTTCCTGTGGCCCTGGTGTGATACAGCTGGCACTCGGCCTTGCTGGCACAACTTTATGAATCTGAGTGGCAGAGCCATGGAATTGGGTCTGAGCAAACCTCCTGGGGTGGCAGCCGGGTTCATAGCCCTCTACATCCACCCCCAAATGCATCAGAGCTGCTCTCCTGGGCAGTCGCTCTCTGCCCTGACCTTCTTGGCTTGGTATTTCTGCTATTAGCTGCTCTGGAGCATGCTGCTCACCCCATTGATTTTTTAATAAGCTCTTGAGGAAGCGCTTTTCACCAGCACTTAGCCATGAGTGCTGTTCTCCATCCCTTGCTGCCGCTGCGTGAAATGGCCTCGAGCCCATGGGCTCAGGAGAGTCTGTTGGCTCCGCGGTGCCTCCCTGTCCATCTCTTGCCCAGCCCGGATGGGAAACTGCTCAACTTGTTCTGCGTCCAAGTGGCAAACACAGCAATAAGCATTTTGGCACAAGACGTTTCCATTTTTTTTTTTTCTTTATTGGTTATNTAAACCATGTCCCTCAGGACCTCGTCCACCCGTAACTTAAACACCTCCAGGGAAGGCGAATCAACCACCTCCCTGGGCAGCATATTCCAGTGCCTAATGACCCTTTCCGTAAAAAAGGAACCATTTTGCGGTTCTTTTTTGGGGTCTGGGTTTATCATCACCCCCAAGCCCCTACATAGGTGTGTGTGTTAGTAGCTGGGGGGCTGTCAGACGGGGCTGGCTGCACAGCCTTGCTGGTGGCCAACCTCGTGGCTATCGGTCCTCAAATCTTTCTAAATTTTTCTGATCCTGCTTGGAGAGCTCCTGATCTCTGCGATATCTGCATCACTAGATGGCACGTGTGAGCTGTTTGTGTCGGACTAGCACAGGGCAAGGCAGGCAGTGAGGTTTTTATTTCCTTTAACATTAGTTTTTATACTTCTGTGGGTGCTTCTGCCAGCAGGACACGTGCAGCAGACCCAAACCTGCCCTATAGAATACTGCCCTGCTACCCAGTGGGGCTCTGCCACCTCCACTCTCCATCCCAGGGATGGACTAAAACCGAGCTCTTACCCTGCCATCTTTCACAAGCACTAAATAGGAGTCCAGTAAACACCAAATAATGAATAAAACAAACTTTTAACCTTCATGAAGACTGCCTCTTAGCATATTTTATAAATCATCTTTGTATCCATGTTTGCTTTTTATTGTATTTTATGAATTCTGTCGTCGTAAAATAGCCGCCTGCAAAAATACCGGCAGCCAAAACCTAAAACTGCAGAGTGAGGACGTTCCGGTGCTCCGTGCTGGCAGGGGACAGGGTGGTGGCTGTCGCACCACATGGCCTGGAGCAGCTGGCGCTGCTTCTCTGGGACGTCTGTCCCCTGCTGTCGCTACAGAGGCGACGTGCATCTAAGTTATGGCCTGAAGTGGCTGCAACCAAGTGTCAAATGTGCTCCTTAAACTGGCCCTGGGCTGGCGTCAACATCTGCTGCTTAATGGGACCTTCGTCACAACCTCGAAGAGGAATTCTCCTCTTTATGAGGTGCCTGGGCTAGGGCTCGGCACGCCAAGTGTTGAGCTCGTGGAGGAATTTCCTTCACTAAAGCTTTCAATCAAAGTTTAAGAGCGAAGATCAAAAAGAGGTGTTTGGACAGGCAGAAATAAAACGCTTTGATCCAAAGAGGGTAGAAAGTGGTAGCGCTAATTATAATCAATGAAACAAAAAGGCTGATGAGCGCGTGCACGTGCGTGCATGGAGTCTGAGGGCAGAGTTTATTCTCAGCTTCTGCCTTACTCTTTTGTAATAATTTAACTGTGTTTCCACGCTGTGACAGGGCTGGAAGGAAAATTCCCTTTTCCTTCTCTGTGGCGGAGTTGATCAAAGAGCAGGATTTCTTCTAAAAGAAGAAACCCACATCCTTGCAGGCTGCTCTGCAAGCTGCTATTACTGTCCAGCTTGCTGGATTTAGTCCTGGCTGGATGCAGAAAGGAAAACAAATCTCTGCTGAGCTCTCGAGGCCAGCATCCCCGGGAGAGGGGCTGCTCCCAGCCTCGGCAGAAGTGCCAGACAGCGGGTAATGCTTTGGCTTGCTCCTGGGAAATAATATCTGCTCCAAACCTGCTGGGATCCAGGAAAAGCTGCCCTGAGAGCAGCGTAACGCAGTGAAGCGTCTGAGCTATTTTCTCACCTGTGTCTGAGCGAATAGGTGGAAGGGAAGCCCTCCTCACCTCTGCCACGTGGACTTAATTTGTAAGATCTTTTGCACCATCATTTGGCAATATTGGCAGCCCTGCACCTCCTTTTATTTTTTGGTGTAAACACCAAACCAGAGATTTTTTAGGGATTCTTGGCTTGAGTCACCTCACTGAGCCTCATGAGGAAGATCAATGGGAGATCTGAAGGCAACCAGCAATGCCCGTCGCCAGCTCTGGAAAATATTTCTTTAGGAATAAATCTGGTTTTAAGGTATGTCCATAAACGTAACGCAGGCTGGCAAGGACAGCTCCCAGCCAGCGCTTTGCACGAGATCCTTGGCTGGGAAGTGTGAAGTAAGGACCATAAAGAGGCTCTTTCTGAGGAGCCTGGAGCAGATGCGGTGACAGACTTTCTCAGCAGCGTGGCACAGCCTGCTCCCCCGACAGCAGGACCTGTGCCCTCTGAGGAACACCCTGTCACAGCTGAGCCATCTTCTTTCATCTCCAGGAAAATAAAACCCCCAGACCTCTTTTTCTCAAAGCAGCCCTCGGTTTCAACTGCAAAGAGCAATTAGTCTTGCGCCAACGCGGTCCTCTCGTTCCTGCGAGGGTCGGGATTCCAAGTGCACTTGGTGCCCAGCTTTAATCTGTTGCCAGATCTTGCTCAAAGGGCTGTGAAAGCTCTTTTCTCTTGCAGGCTCCTGACCACGTAATCCTTCCTCTCGGGTTTCTGATATTACATCCCTGCTATTCCTGCCGATCAGTTGTTGGTCAGCCCTAACAGTCTGAGTTTTTCCTGTGTGTCGTGGAATTGAAACGAGAACTGTCTGGCTGCTGCTGTATATCAGTTGGGTCTAAACCCACAGGGAGGTGTGAAGGACTCTCTGGCCACCTCTGGTCCTCTCCATGGACGCTTTGCTTCTCTGCAGTGTTGCGTAGGGTAGGAAACTAAAAATGCAGCTTGTTGGCGTGGGCTGGTCTGTGCTGAACCAGAGAAGCCACTTTCTGCCATGGGAAGTAGCTCAAATGGAAATGCCGTATGCGAAATAATATACGCTCCATAGAGATCGTGTCTCCTCCATTCTGTATAGGTGTGTCTATCTCACTTAGGACATCCAACAACTCAATGAATTCTATTTATTACACTGAACAGGGAAAATTATTCAACTTTCTGAGCGCAGTGGTTGTCTCCATCACCTCCTTCGGTGCTGATCGCAGTTGTATCCACTCAGCCACACAGAAACAGTTTGTCACAGCACTTAGACAAGGTCTCGTTTATACACTCGGTTTTAGATGAAAGAATTTGAAGATCTGTAAGCAAGAACTATGTGCCCTATTGTACTGGGTACAGGAACTACAGATGAATTTGAGCCTGGGGATGCGCACGCACAACCCAGCCACGTTTAGATTTGATCTCGTGCGTTTGGTTTCACTGCACAGAGTAAACACTGCAGCTGATGAACAGACGTTCTTAGTTTTATTTTGTTTTATTTAAAAAGCCCTAACAACAATGTTATATTTTGTCTGTATTGACAGGACTATTCAGCTGGGGAGCCTAAATATGACTTGATTAAACAATAACTTAAATGGAGCTGAACTTTTTTTTTTTTTGGCAAATATCAATCCAATACAAATGTTTTGCTGCCAAGTCCTTATTTGCTTCCAGCGGCATTCTAGTGCTTAAACCTTATTTGGGAAGACAACAAAAACAAGAATCCTCTTAGTTTTTCAGTCTTAGGGGCATGGTTTAGTGTTTGGTAGGAATGGTTGGACTCGATGATCCGGTGGGTCTTTTCCAACCTGGTGATTCTATGGTTCTCACCTGGAGGCCACCTTCTGCCGTCCCCACTGCCCATCCCTGATTTGATGAACGGGTTTGGTCCAGTTCCATTCAGCACAGTCTGGTTCTGGGCAAGGAAAAGCAGCTTTATATTATATATCATTGCTAGTAATTGTGTTTGCAGCTCTGTAACCACAATGTGGAAGATGTATCTGCCAAATTAATATCAATGCTTCCTGAATTTAAACAGCTTACAAGTAATGGTTGGCATGTACTTATCACCTATTTATCTTGTATATCATATCTCTGCTGCTTCTCTATCATTGCTTTCAAGACCAGATAATCATGTAAATTTAGGAAACGTTGTGGCTTGTGAAAACTTCGGTTTCAATTTTTTCCTTTTTCCTGAGAGGTGAAGAGGGCTGTTGTGTCCTTCAGCATCTGCAGGGGAAAAAAAGTGTGCTGGGTGGGCCACAGCTTCAGTTTCTTTCTCTGAAGATCTCTTTGGTACCTGCAGTCACAGCTTCTTGCGATGTTGCCTCTGGGTCACTCTCGACTTCTCCGTGGTTGCTGATATCATCTGTGCTTTGCTCTCAAAAGGACAATAACTCCTGCCAGCCCTGCTGACATACTAGACTTCCGACTCTCCCCAAACAATTCAAGTTATAAAAGCCACAACATCTGTTCTGACAGCCCGTACCCAAGGCTGAGGGTGAGCATCACCTTCCCCCCTTCTCCTGCCCAGGGAGGCACTTGTTACCCTCCACCGTGTGAAGAGGAGGTTACAGAGACCATGGAAGCTTGTGCTCCTGTAAACAAAAAACCCAAAATAACCCTGTTTGAAGCAGACCAATTGTCCAGGACAGGTGCGAGAGAAAGCACTGCAGCCTTCACAACTTTTGTTCAGAGCAAAAAGGGAAATATACAGTGACGGAGAGGCTCTTGGCTTTGATCATTGCTGGTTACGGGAAACAAAAACATAACCCAAAGAGATTGAGCGAGGGGCCTAATAATGTCAGGTCAACTTCTTTGTTATTCTCTGAGATCAAAAGAAGCTGGAGGAGTTTAGCTTCTATCGCCTTCCCCTTTTGCTTTCTGCTTTTTGGCTTTCTCCCTTAAAAATCACTATGTCCCTTCTCTGGGCTCGTTGGTTTATGTGGTCGGTGTCCTGGCTTCTAGTGATGGATCCTCAAGGATGGCTTGCATGATTAGTTGGTCCATACTCTGTTTTGTGAAAATAATGGGTTAAAAGAGTTTTAAAAGGATTTGGATCATCTTACAACGAGTGACTGAGAGAGCTGGGGGTGTTTATCCTGGAGAAGAGGAGGCTGAGAGGAGACCTCATTGCTCTCTACAACTACCTGAAAGGAGGTTGTGNAGCAACAAAACCTGGTTTGAGTTCACAAGTGCAAGAGGCATGAAGACGTGTTTAGACACTGTGATACTGAACAGGAAGGCGTCCTCGCTTATTTTATCATTCCATCAGCGTGTTCTTGACGGATTATGAATTAATCCCTTGCAAGTTAACAAGCTGAAAACATTTTTGTTATTAAAAAGAGCCAAATCAAACTCTACCAAACAAACACATCTTGGATCTATGGCTAATGGGGTTTTCAGCTATTCAGACTGGTATGTGATATGAATGAAGCTACAGTTGAATTAGACCTAGCTGCTCATGTAAAATTCACAAGGTGCAAATGAGCAGCAGGGTTATTTTTTTCTCACAGCCCCATTTTAGGCAGCTAAACTCCTTTGGGAGGCAGAGGGAGAAATGACAGTTTTGCCCAGTTTAGCTACATAAATGTGCTTAACGGGCATCGCACTTACCGATCCCATTTTATGATGGAATTGAATCAGAAGCGCTCTTTGAAATGAGGAAGGGCTGAGCCTCCTGTGCCTCCCACCTTCCCTCTGCTGAGCAAACTGAGTGTCAAACTATGTCCTGTCACGAGCATGGGACAAAGGAGGGTGAAGAGCCCAACCCCATTGTTGTAACCTGATGTTATTGGCATCTGCGGTTGCCATGGAGTTTGATTCAATCCCAGTTCATTCTGTATCAAAGAGTATCAGAACTAGGATCACGGCTACATCCACCAGTGATGCAGGGCAGAGCTTAAAAATAATCCTTCGGCTGACATGCAGCTTTATATAACAAGGGGTAGGTCAGTCCAGATTTTCCAGCAAACCGGTGTTAAACAAGAGTCCTTGAGACCTAGAGCTCGTGGTGGCAAGGGATGTTTCCACTCACCTTGTATCTGAACTATTTGTGGCATTATTATTTGTCAAATCTATTATTATGGGTTCCCTTTTATTCCATTTTCACCTGGAAATGTAAATTAAGATGTATTATGAGAAAACATTCGCTGCCAAAATAAAAGAGAGAATTGACCTTTAGAGCATTTCGATGATTTCTCATCGAAATGATGAGATGAGAAATCGATGATTTCTCATGAAGGAGTCTCTAAAATTTAAATCAAACCCATGAACACAGATTTTCTCCCTTGAGAACATCTAGTGTAATCCCTCAGTTCATCTGGTGCTCGCCAGGATAATCTACAGCTCCTAGTCTATATGAAAAATAGAGCCCAGCAGAGCAGACGGCAATGCCCAGCTCCGTGCGAGGAGGTTTGCTGCCATCTTTTGGTAGATGGATGTTCCAGAGAGTAATGAAAAATTATCTGCACAGATAAACATCATCTCCCTCTGCTCCTTCTTGGCCCACCTGTAGCATCCCCTCGGTCCCTACTGCAGAGATCAAGTTGAGGATGTCCCCGCTCACTGCAGGGAGGTTGGACTAGATGACCTTCATGGTCTCTTCCAGTTCAAATCATCCGTTGGATGATTCTATGTTTAATCTCAGCCCATGATGGCCACAAGGAGACCCAGAGAACCCCAAATGTGCCCGTGCAGCCAGGAGGGCTACATGCAGGGCAGGGCACCTGGGCGGCTTCTTCTTGGTCTTGCTGGTGAAAGGCCAGAAAAAGAAAATTGAACAGCAGGGAAATCCAAAGAAGTGAAAAGCAGGGTGAATTACATGCGTGTAAGGTGGATTTTCAAAATAACATGGTGAGGGATTGACTGCTGCCTTCTTACTGCTGCTGCAGGTGCTGGCCAAACATTTCCTTGTGCCCACCGCAGAGAAGACACCCCGTGAACCATCTGCCTGTGTCCTTCATCAGTCCCTGCAACAGGAATGGGCAAGCAGGAGGCTTCTGGCCACGTCACACACCAGCTGCGAGGGAGCTCTGCGTGCATCCTGCCCATGACCGCTCCACAAGTCCTTTGCTGTATAAAAATCTCCTGAGCTAGAGAAAGGCTGCAGGGAACAGGCTGCTATATCTGCACGCCTGCAGGTAATAAAAGAGGTTTTTATGCCTGGAGTTAATGAAGGATATATTTGAGACAGGGCAGCAGTGGGGCTGGTGCCAGGGGAGGGAGCTAAGCAGGCAGGCAGTGAGCTGGGAATCACACTTGTTGAGCCGTTTATCTTTTCAGAGGGTGGGTTGAGGAAATGGTGCTTGGGCCAAAGGCATGATTGGGGTTCT
>WAAB01020284.1:0-10311 GCA_013389865.1 Piaya cayana
TCACCAGTGCTGAGAACAGAGAGCTAGAAGAGGACACAACTGGGGAGGTGGAAATAGAAGTCATCTATGAAATCACCGCTTTGTTTTACTATGCATGGTGAAGAGAATAGGCATTTTGCTGCCCATAAATAAAAAATTATGGGATGTTCATTGACATTTTTTCACAGAAAGGGTGATTGGGCACTGGCAGAGGCTGCCCAGGGAGGTGGTTGTGTCGCCTTCCCAGGAGGGGTTTAAGGTGCAGGTGGACGATGTGCTGAGGGACATGGTTTAATGTTTGATAGGAACAGTCGGACTTGATGATCCAGTGCGTCTCTTCCAACCTGGTTGTTCTATGATTCTATGATTAGCAGGCAGCAGGCCTGAAAACAAGACAAAGCTGTTTACACATGTAACAACAATGTGGAGCTCTACCACAAGTTGGTGCAAGATCAAAGAATTGTGTGATTTCTGAGCTGAAGAGGCCGATGGGAGAAGACAAGCCATGAAGGGATCCTAAGCACGAAGTCACTCTGGTTCAGGGGACCCCACAAGTCACTGTGGGAGTGTTCAGGGCAACCAGCATTACGCACCTTCCATGGGGTCAAAGACAGCTCTCTGCAGCCAGCTCTCCACAGGGAGGACTCTAACCCTAAGCCTGACTCTAAGCCTAACCCGGGCCCTAACCCTCAGCCTAAGCCTACTCCTAACTAATGACTCCCCTCAGACAATTGCCCTCGTGAAGAGCTGACCCTGCAGTGAGCTGGCCATGGAGAGCTGTCCCACAGAGCATTGGCAGTGGACACTTGTCCCTTCATGCTTTCATACTCTCATACTTTGCTCTTGGCAGCTGCTGTTGGCCACTGCCAGATGGAGAAAAGCCTGAGCCAGGAGAGTGCTCCAAACTGACCTTAATTGAGTTAAAGCTAAAAATCAAAGAAGCAGAAGCTGGGAAGCACATTCAACCTGACTACCTGAGGCAGCAGAGTCTGCCTCTCACTGTGTGAGTGACCACAAAACCCTCGGCCTTCCCTGAACCCACCAAGTGAGCACAGATCAAGTGCTCAGCCTGCAAACACATGAACTCCACTATGCAGAAGGAAGAAGGCTGGTTTTATTCCTACCAAGACCTTCAGTTTAAAGGATTCAAAGTCATTTCCCAGGGTGAACAAGCCTTTCATGGCATATTTATGTGGCCCTTCAGCATTAGTACCTTAAGATCAAGCATTTCCAGTAGTTGCATCATCATGTAGCTGAGAGGGAGCTATTAGTGCTCTGGCAAGGAGCTGGGTTGATTGTCGCAGAGCAGGGGTTACGCCTGCCCAAGGATAAACCAGCCACTGTGGCCTGCTCAAAGAGCCAGAGCATGCTTTGCAATCACAAGAGGTCGAGGGTTCAGAGGCCACGTCTATCGTTACAGCGCTGCTGCAGATACACTGGGAAAACCAGCTAGTCTGGTTGTGCAGGCAACAGCTCAGCACTGATCGCCCAGCTCAATGATTATTTCAGTGCTGTCTCACCACTCTGAAGACGAATGACAGTGAGGAAAGGGTGGATCTGGAGCTACATCCACTATGGGAAGATGCTAGGATGCAGCACAAGCTTGATGCTAGACTGGCTTTTGAGGCTATTTGAATGACTGTATTCAAGCCTTTAGTAAAACTTGGAAAAAGTTGGAGCTCTTGCTGCAGCTGATGTGGGGTAAGTGCACACATCACTGCATGTACCAGCCTGGAGAAGAAAAGGCTCTGAGGAGAACTTAGAACAGCCTCCCAGTACTGGAAGGGTCTATAGGAAAGCTGGGAAGCAAGAAGGGCCTGGAGTGACAGGATAAGGGGGAATCACTTTAAATTGGAAGGGGAAGATTGCGATTAGATACTAGAAATTCTTCACAATGAGGGTGGGGAGGTCCTGGCCCAGGTTGCCCAGAGCAGGGGTGGTTGCCCCATCCCTGGAGGGGTTCAAGGCCAGGTTGGATGGGGCTTGGAGCCCCTGATCCAGTGGGAAGTGTCCCTGCCCATGGCAGGGGGTGGAATTGGATGGGCTTTGAAGTCCCTTCTGACTCAAATGATTCAGTAAGTCTATGATTCTACCAAAGCAGCAAAACCTCAGCCCAGACTGAAGGCTCTCTCAGACCCTGAAAAGTCTCA
Organism: Piaya cayana; assembly: GCA_013389865.1. NCBI lineage: Eukaryota > Metazoa > Chordata > Aves > Cuculiformes > Coccyzidae > Piaya > Piaya cayana. The sequence goes on from WAAB01020284.1 coordinate 2,130, forward strand.
ATGACTCCGAATATAGGCAGATAAAACCCTTCTGTGCTTGTGAAGCTGCAAAGCTGACCTTCTACTGCTAATTTGGAGAAGTTTTCCAAGTTCTGAATTGCTCTCTTCTAAGTCAACTTGTACCTAACCTTTAAATTTACTGTATTTTCAAGAAAGGAAAATAGATTCTTTCCCTCTATTCACCAATTGTTGTGTGCTTAAAGGAAATAAACTTTTGTTTCAATAATCATAAACACAAAAGGTTCCCCAGAGGGCCGTTTAAGGCTCCAAGCTAGTTAAAAAGAACATTTACATGAATTAAAGAGCAACAACAAGTCACCACTGATCTAAGCTTCTTTCTTGCGCTTAACTAGCGTCTGTAGGTGGGGAAAAGCAGGGCACATCGGTATGGGGTAAGAAAAACAAAACCTGGGATGCTTGTTCTGCTTTAAAGCGCTTTTCCCAAGCAGCAGCCAGGGAACAATACCTGCCCTTCACCGGCCAGTAGTCACTTTGTGCCTGTATCTGTAACAAGGCTTAAAGGACAACAGGGATTTCAACAATGGCTCATACTTTTTGTCTCCCACAAGATAGCATTGGGATTAAGTGTGAATAAAGAGAGTTTCACGCTGGTTCCCATTTATTCAGAGCTGCTGCAGCGCCAGCAAGGACAGCAAAGCCGGCTGCAGTGGCGAGGGCCACGCTGGGCACCATCCCTCGTCTTGCACAGGGAGCTTTGCCTTAGCTCTGCTGTTGCAGAGCCCAGATGAAACTCTGGGACTGCAGAAGCCTTGTATTCCTACATGGCAGGAATGATGCTTGGATCCCTACATGGCAGGAATGATGCTTGGATCCCTACATGGCAGGAATGATGCTTGGGTCCCTACATGACAGAAACACAACTCACAAAGCGTGCACATCCACAGCTCTTAAATGCACAGACATACCCTGTAATGCACCCAAACCACATTGTTTGCTCAAGCCTATGTATTACTCCCATGTCTTTCGTTCACATCAGATCTTATTTATAGATGTCTGACCCCAGTAAGTGTCTATATTGTGACCTGTCTGTATCTCACAGCTCAGACTGTACAGGGAGCCACTTTACAAGGAGGAATCACAGAATCATAGAATCACTAGGTCAGAAAGGACCCACCGGATCATCAAGTTCAACCATTCCTATTAGTCACTGTCTCGTATCCCTCAACACCTCATCCACCTGTCCCTTAAACACCTCCAGGGAAGGTGATTCAACCACCTCCCTGGGCAGCCTCTGCCAGTGCCGACTTGACTTTCACAATGTCAGCAAATGGTTCCATCTCAGATCCGTGGGCTGTTTCACACATCAGTTCCTCTCTGGTATAAATCCACATGTGCCCGCACTGCTGTTTATTGCCCAGCACTGGGAAGGTGATAAGCAGGTTGTGTTAATCTGCTTCGAGGCTTTGCCAAGGTGCGGTGAATGCTACCAGATGCTCAGGACACCCACAGCCGCCTCATCTCCCTGCACACCTCCCCTGCCAGGGCTGTGAGATGTGAACACACACGTATACAAATACAAACACCCACATATGACTCTCTTCACTGCTGTATTTGCTTATTTCCCCACACAGCGCAGCCGGGGAGCTGGGAAGATGAGGATCAGCTCCTACAAGGAGTGACTGAAATCCTCAATGCACTGTTTACAAAGCCTGTGACACAAACGGACAGGAATTCACATCGTCTGCAGCTCAAGCTCTCATCCTCTGCAGCTCCAGACCCAGGCCTTTTTAAAATGATCATGATCAGAGAAGTCAACATCCTCTGAATCATCCAAAAGAGCCCTCTGGAAAGGGACTAAAATATAAAGTCCTTTTCTGTACGAGAAAAGCTCTTGCATTCACACCGCTGCAACACACAAATCGTAACGGGAAGATCTGAAAAGACGATGCATAGTTTAAGAACTCCAGTGAGATCAGATACCGAACACCCAGGTGCAGCGCAGCTCAGATCTTCCTTGATTTTAAAGTGTTGTGGGGGAATGAAACTTTGCAAAAGTTATGTTCATGCCTGTGAAGCCTGGATGGATTTGATCAATTATTCAACTGCAGCCTAAAGTCCCTGTTAATCTGCATAAAACCCGAAGTGACGCAGGATGGGGAGTGGTGGCTGGGGGAGGTGGTTGGCAGGGGAAGCAGAGCAGGAGGGGAGCAAGCTGACAGTGTCAGGGCAGGGTTAGGGACCAGCTGGGCCTCTGGGGCTTAGAAGCTGCAACTGCTGCTTGCTGCCCGCAGCGACGGTCAACCAGAAACCAGGCGCAAGGCCATGTAGTTGTCTGCGAGGCTCTGTGACCATCGTGTCTTTGCTTACCAGATGACCCTTGATCAGCAGGCGCAGGGAAGGGATGAGGTGGAACGGTTCTGAGCTGAAATAGAGGAGATTGAGATGAGATCTTAGGGTGAAATATTTTGCTGTGAGGTTGAGGAGGCCCTGGCCCAGACTGCCTGGAGAAGTCCTGACTGCCCCATTCCTGGAGGGGTTCAAGGCCAGGTTGGATGGGGCTTGGAGCCCCTGATCCAGTGGGAAGTGTCCCTGCCCATGGCAGGGGTGGAACTGGATGAGTTTTGAAATCCCTTCCAGCCAAAACCATTCTATGATTCTATGACTTCATGTTACAGCAAACAGAAATTACAGGAGGCTGAAAGGCCAGGCTGGTTTTAGGTTCTGCAGTGCTGAGATTGCTACAGAAACCATTCCAGGAGCTAATGATTTGTTTTTGTAAATCCTTCTGTCTTGAGGGTTCAAGATTACACAGCGCGGGCGCCTGAGGTTGTGAATAGCTGCTCAGCAATCATCCTGCCAGGGAAGGAGTCGTGCCATGCCATTAGGTGACCAGTCATACAAGGAGAGCGTTTCACGAGCCTGAGCATTACTCAGCAGCTCTGTGGGAGAGGGTTGAGAACTGGGAAGCCTTCCCAACCTCTGGGAATTGGCAGAAGCCCCGGAGAGCAGCTTGGGCTGGCGTGTGGCAGAACCCTGAACTAAAGCCTCAGGCAGGGTGGTTACAGGACGAGGGCAGGGGCTCTGCACTTGCGCTGGGGAAACAGTGGGAGCCCTGTCCTCTTAGTACGAGAGCCACTGTCAGGGGTATGTCACATCATGATTTTCCAGAAGGCAATTAAGGTCTTTAAGGCCCAGAAGAGAATCGCCTGGGGGTGTTGGTTGACAGCAACTGAACATGAGCCAGCAGTGGCCCAGGTGGCCAAGAAGGCCAATGGCATCTTGGCTTGGATCAGAAACAGCATGACCAGCAGGGCCAGGGAGGTTCTTCTCCCTCTGGACTGGGCACTGGTGAGACCGCTCCTCGAATCCTGTGTTCAGTTCTGGGCTTCTCACCACAAGAAGGATGTTGAGGCTCTGGAGTGAGTGCAGAGAAGAGCAACAAAGCTGGGGAAGGGGCTGGAGAAAAAGAGGAGAGGCTGAGAGAGCTGGGGATGTTTAACCTGGAGAAGAGGAGGCTGAGGGGAGACCTCATTGCTCTCTGCAACTCCCTGAAGGGAGGTTGTGGAGATGAGGNACATCATGAAAAAAAAATTCATGGAAAGGGTCACTGGGCAGTGGCAGAGGCTGCCCAGGGAGGGGGTTGAGTCACTTTCCCTGGAGGGGTTTATAAGACAGGTGGATGAAGTGCTAAGGGACATGGTTTGATAGGAATGGTTGGACTCGATGCTCCTAGGGGTCTTTTCCAACCTGGTGATTCTGTGATTCTGTGATTTATTTGAGATGGGGGAGATTCATAAGTCACTGTTGGGGGTGGGATCTCCCTCAGTACAAATTGATTTATGCACTAATAAACGGCTCCAACAGCAGAAACGATTGCTGGCAGCATCCTGGGATCAGATGGCTGTGACCCAGTAAGCGGTCCCATGTCTGTGTCCCTCTCAGTCCTTGTCCCCCACGATGCTGCAGCTCCCAGAGTGGGATCTCGTGTGAGTGTTCCCGCATGGCTGGTGCACAATAGGATAGCAGCCCCGCAGCCAGGAGATGCGAGCAGCAGCGAGAGAGCAATTCCCTACCTGCTGTTGTCCTCCTCCGTGCCTCGCTGGCAACACTCACCCCATGAGAGATGGAGGCAGCAATTTAATTTCACATCCCCTGGAGAAACTCCTACAATGAAAAGTCTGCAGAAGGAGGTTAACTCTCTGCTACTGCCATTCAGAAGTAAATATTCTTTCCAGGCACAGCGGTGCTGCGTTTATCTCAGAGCAGCAGCGTTTTATTAGAGCCGGAGCAGACCAGACCCCTTTTTCACAAGCTGAAACTCTGATTTGGAAGGGGGGGGGCTTTAACCTCCAGGGAACAGCTACAGGAGCAACCCTACTGGCATTTCCAAAACAGGTCAATACAGGACAGCAACCTGACGCCAGGTACATCTCCCTGCTTTTCCGCACCACTTGAGCTCGGCACTCCTTGTACTCCCTCAGGAAGGCGTGAGAAAGGAAAAGACATTTAGAATTAGCAGCCCTGGTGGGGCAGAGGGATACAGACACTGGTCAAACCCTGTTAAAGGCTTCGCAGGGCAGTGGTGGAACCTCCTTCCTTAGAGGTGCACACAAAATATGTAGATGTGGCTCTAGAGGACATGGTTTAGTAGACATGGACTGACAGTTGGACTGGATGAGCTTAGAGATCTTTCCCAGCCCTAATGATTCTAGGATTTACTGCTTTACACAAAAAAAATTCCTTCCTTGCACCCCGTATGGCAGGCGCACCCTCACTGCTCGCTGCCAAGCAAGGAGAAGGCAGCGCCTTTTAATTTCAAGCGTTTTGCAGGATTTTAAGTAATTACCCCTGCTCCCCTCTCCACAGATGCACTCCAAGCGGCCGATAACGCAGTCACACGCCCCAAATCTCCTGCTGCAGGAGAGGGGCTGTGCCTACCAGGGACGTTTTGTGCCAGCCGCACGCCGTTGCCTCTGGGGAATTTACTCGCGGCTGCGAGGAGCTTGGCACAAAGCACTAGAAAAGACTTTTTAAGTTTGCTCTGGGAAGAAAACAGTCACGCTGGTTAACTGAAATGGTTCCTCGCTTGGCCAAAAGCCACACGAACAGGACTTGAATGCTTTGTCCTACTTTTCCTGCAGTCCTCTTGCTGCCAGACACACGCAGTTCCCATTCGAGCACACGGAGAAGAGAAGGCAGCAAACGGTAAAGGAAGGCTGGTTGCCACTTCGAGCCCTGAGGCTCGAAGTGGCAACCAGCTTTCCTTTGCCATTTGCAAATGGGAAATAGCAAGCCACAAGTGTAAATGTCTGTTTTTTAGTATTTAAAGCAGAGGGGAATCAAAACCTCTAGGCTGGCTTCTTGCAGTGCAGAAATCTGACTGGTGTGGATGTTCACGCAGGGGTGTCCCCACACGACTTCCATCAGCGTCACAGTGCCAAATCCACAAAATCAGAAGTTTCACGTGTACCAGAGGAGCCCCAACTCTTCTCCTCTGGATCGGTGGGTTTGACAAAGCACAGGATGAGGATGGTATCTCTTCTAATCCATCCAATCCCGCTTTTAAACCTGGTTGTTTGTGTTCTGCTGGACACCTTCCACTCTCAAAAGTCATTCAGAGAGGTTCAGATTTAGTGCAGCTCTACCTGACCATCACAGTCTCCTATATATCCATGTTTCGATGCATGGGGCTATGTCACCTCCCTGGCGTGAGGAGAGCCAGGACACTGGCTTGAGTGTGAGCTCTGACCAACAGGGTTCCTCACCTGCACCTCAACTGTCCAATGGGTCTGGCAGGCGACCAGCATTTCTGCTCAGAAGTTGGGATGGGGAGGGACAAATGCCACGCGCAGAAGGTTTAGCAGCTCTTATTCCAGGGAATACTGGAGAGGAATGATTTCTCTTTGAAGCAAGCATCTAAACACCTCAGATTACAAGCTCTTTTTACCTAGTTAAAAATAACCACGCTGACAGCTCTTACATGTCCAAACTCTTGTTTGATCCTTTACAAGATACAGGAAAACAGCAAAGCCCAGCATCGTGGGCTTGGGATCAATACACCTAACCCCCACTTTCACTCTGAACTCACGCCAGGCCCCAGTTAGTTTTTGAAATGTAAATAGTGCTTCTGAACACCTAATCTTCCCTTAAAGCCCTATTAAGGGAAGAGATTCAGCTATTCCAAAGTGTAGAGGGCAACTAAACTGATCATAGAATCAAAGAATCATAGAATAACCAGGTTGGAAAGGACCCACTGGATCACTGAGTCCAACCATTCCCATCAAACACTAAATCAATGTCCCTCAGCACTTTGTCCACCCGTCCCTTAAACCCCTCCAGGGAAGGTGATTCAACCCCCTCCCTGGGCAGCCTCTGACAGTGCCCAGTGACACTTTCCATGAAAAAGTTTTCCTAATGTTCAGATTGAACCTCCCCTGGTGGAGCTTGAGGNGGTCACACCGTTTCTGATCCAAGCCAAGATGCCATTGGCCTTCTTGGTCTCCTGGGGTGGGTGTCTCAGTGACTGGGGAGAGGGTTCAGGGAGGGGACTGGTCAATCCCAGTGACTCATGGACACATGGTATGGATCACTAATGCAAAGTGAAGCAAGAACCTTTTTGAAGGCTGAAGCTGAAAGCTTGCCGTCTGCTCTCTGTGCTGAGCCTGCTGGTGTCCCCTTGGTTCTGGGACAGGCACTGAGGTTGTTCAGAGATGTGCAACGAGCTGTTGCACAAGGAAACGTGCCTGTCTCCACATCTGGGGTGTTCCTGAGGTGGGACCGCACCTTCCTGCAGCTGTGGCTGGGGCTCACCTGGGCCAGGGGAGATCCAGAGGACAGGGTTGAGCTCAGCCCGCGCCAGGGAGCTGCCAGCTGGGGGTCTGCTGCCTGGGAAATGCCAACATTTCATCCGTCATGTCAGAGAAAAACAGCAAGAATGATAAATGAGGATCAGATAGAAGGGGGAAAAACCCACTAGGGATTATAACAGTTTCTGGTGACATTTGAAACTACTTTTTTGTGCTGGATCTGTGGACTCTTTGCCCTTTTATGAGCATTCAGCTCTGTTTGGGCTCTACTCTGGAAACTGTAAGGTTTTGTTTGTTTTCCTTACCAGAAGTTAAGGACATGTCACTTCTTCATGAAAACAACACTCTTCCCTTAAAGAAATGAAGTCCTTTATCCACATACAATCAAAGGGCAAAGCACAGGGTGCCCTGACCTCTGGTTTCAGAGATCTCCAAGAAACATCAGCATTTCGGCTGCCTGTATTGTTTCTCTATCAGGAAGGAACAGAGACCTAGCAACGGTATCTGTTTATCAGCCCACCTGTCAGACAAATAAAGCAGTCGTATTAATCATAATCATCCAAACCCTCATCTGGAGCACGATCTTGGACTGAGCAATGCACGGGCGGTCTTGGCTGGCCTGGGGGTGGGAAAACAGAAGGAAATGAAAACTTCGCTAGGTCAGAGGCTTGGGCCACCTCTTGGATTGACAAAAATGATGTTCAGCCCAGAGGAACTGCTTGGGAAAAGGAAACAGAGACTCCTTGATTTGTTGACATGGAGGTTTTGGGAAGAAAGCTGCAACATTCCCATAATCTCCATGAGGTTCTGAGCGCCCTGAACCAGTGGGAGGGGTCCCCTGCCCCAGGGAACCGGACAGATAAGATAAAAGAGGCATGATTTGGAGCCACTGGGGCCCGTGGCTCCCACCTGAGCTGTAGGTCACCCCACGATGCTGTGCAAAGGATGGGCTAATGCTCCCCTGAGTGCCAGGTCTCCCCTCTGAGCTGGAAATGACTGACAGCTCAGCGGTGGTTTTTAATGTATTTACAGTCAATGTTGCAGGAGTTGATACAGCTCATTTCTGTTCAGGCACCGTGTGTGAATGATGAATGTTCTTTAATAGCTGCAATATTTAGTGTTTAATGTAAAAACACTTGCTCATAATGCTTTGCACTTGCAAGGTTATGATGCTTGATTTATGACTGACTGCAGAGTTGACAAATCCACCCTAGTCCCCAGCCCAGGTAGCTGCATGGCTGAGACATCAGCGGGGAATGTCTTTTCCACCTCATCCCACCTTTTATAACTTACCACCAAGATCTTCCTCTGAACAGGCCCCAAACACTTGGGATCACACTATTATAGGCTCCCTACACCTTCTCATAGATGTTTTCTTACATGACCAGCAGGTCGAGGGAGGTTCTTCTCCCTCT
>WAAB01020287.1:6042-17064 GCA_013389865.1 Piaya cayana
TTATAACTGTAACTCATAATGCTTGAGGATCTTCCATTCGATGTCAGAGATCAGACACTCATCTTTGCGCTCTGGGCACTATCTCATTGCTATGAATAATTTAGCGGGACTGCAGAACATGTCAGCAACATCTCTGCTGGATGTTCTTGTCCTGGTCATAGATCATCGTAAATCCAGACCAGACTGAAGTAATATGGAAGATAACATTCAGGAAAATTAAGTAACAACATTCTATCACCTCAGACAAATTTGGCCATGTTCTGATCAAAACGGTAAAGCAGAGTCTAAAATAAATGTGGCTTAAGCAGAAAATTGCGTAGACAAAACTGTTATTTTCACATACTTGGCCCGTTGTTCCTTGCGTTTCTGAGCCAGATATTTCTTCTTCTCATTCAGAAGCTCCTTGCGAAGTCTTTCCATTTCATATTTGTATTCTTGGTTCTGTGATTTATACATATTCAGTTCCGAGGATAAAGCCTAACAAAAGGCAAAAAGCAGAAACAGAAGATGTTAGTCGCGCTTGCACATAAGTTAGTAGTTTTACAAGCATTTTTTCCTTCCACATTTGTGATGTAAGACATCATCATTTTCTACCACATCTCATTTTCGATCGAGATGTTCCATTGGCTCACCTCTGCTTATCTAAGGGCAATTTAAAAAAATTAAGGCTATGCCATTTAACCAAAATAAAACATATTTTATATGCCCCAAGCATACTCTGGGGCACAAAACCAGGTGAAAGCCCAAAAATACTATCTTCAAAAATAATAAAGCAGAGATTTATCCAAGAATAATGGGCTTAATTCACAGGGATCCACTTTGTTACACAAAGTAATAAAATACAAACAGGCAAAGCAGTACCAGTCAGTGTACATATGAATATAATGCTGCTTTCACGTAACTGGTAAACTTTAAAAAACAGGATAAACAGTGTGTTTTTCTTCCTTAAGAAGGAGAATAGCTTGACCTGGCACCACCACAGGGCATGCATGCCAGTAGGCTACAGCATCCTGCTCCTGAAACACACAGTAGCACTAGACTACATTAAGAGCAAATGGGGAGCGTATGGAAAACTTCAAATCACATTCAGTTTAGCTAAACTTTGGCTCCTGTTTTACATTTTCTACATTGTTTTTCTTCTCTGTGGAAAGCTAAGATTTGCATAACAGCCTCTTTGTTTCCTAAGGGCCCATCTGCTGCTGCAATTTTTTCCTCGTGGTTAGCATAGACGTGATTATGATGCAGCGAACAGGAGATGATGACTTCAACGGAGAGAGGAGCTGGAGAAGTAGATGAACTCCTGGGGAGGCTGAGCAGTCATGCAGGCAAGAACAAGGGAAGATCAGCTTATTGTATCAAAGAATCATTTATTAATGTCATGCTTTCAAAGCCTCTCACAAGACTCAGATTCCTTCAGAGCCAGGAAATTCTCCTTTCTTGTGATAAGGGGTTAGGGACATGTTAGTCTTGTCAACCCTATAAAAGTTGCAAGTTTTCATATCACCAGAGAAATAACAACAATTTAAGATTGTATTCTCAATATCATAGTGATATTAATATCACTCAAAAATATACTTTTTTAGTTTGCTAAAAAAAGGAAGCAAAATTACTTCCTTATTAAGGATCTTAACAATTCAAGAAAAGGAAAGAAGCAGCTTATTGGAAAACTAACGGTGTCTCAGAACGCCCATGCTCAAAAAGAATTTACAGCACTGTGCTGCACACTCATATTCTAATAATACTTTCTCCCTATTTTTTAATGAAACAAACTAGCACAATGTGAAAACCAGCTCTTCTGCTCTTGGTTTTCCCTTGGGGAAATACAGTATTAACCTTATTTGCCTGATCTAATATACTAAGGCATGGACACGAATCATCGAAATATCTTCCAGAAACCTCCCTGGCCCAGGATCACGGGTGAATTTGTTCTGCCATCCGGGCAGCCCCAAAGATAAAGGGCATCTCTTACTTTCAGCTGTTTAGTCTTCTCTCTGAGAGCGAACTGGAGGAGCTGCAACTGTTCCGCTGCTTCAGGCCCAGGCCGCCGGGCCACGACACGCTTCAATTCCACATACAGTCTCTCCTCTTCCTAAGGGAGGGGAAAAAAAAAAAATCAAACAACAAGAGAATGAGCTTTTAGAGCTTTTATTAAAACTGCTAGAGCAGCAGCACAACCTGTGATGAAATCAACCTCACTGAAAAACGCGACTCCATCAGGAAAATATTTGCAGATACACATTGGCCCGAGTGTCAGCCTTTCCTCACTAGCCAAGAGGTATTTAAAGTTGTTGTGAGAGCAGTAGGAAAGCTCATTAAGAGGAACATCCAGCTACTTCAAACCACAAATGAAATACTCTTAAACGCCGTCATCGATGATCACGCTCTACCACCGAGAGCATAAAACAGTCCCTGGAAAAGCATCCAGAGGTGGGAAATTAATTACCACTAACTGTACTTATTGCAGTCTTTCTTCTTATGAGCTACCACTGCCTTACATGAAGGATCAGAGCTTCACCCAACGGGATATAGAAATGGCACGGAAGGACTGTACAAAAGAATAACTTTTTCCAAAGAAAATCCTGCAAAGTACACTTAGAATCATAGAATAACCAGGTTGGAAGAGACCCACTGGATCATCGAGTCCAACCATTCCCATCAAACACTAACCCATGTCCCTCAGCACCTCATCCACTCATCCCTTAAACCCCTCCAGAGAGGATGAATCAACCCCCTCCCTGGGCAGCTTCTGCCAGTGCTCTATGACCCTTTCTGTGAAAAATTTTTTCCTGATATCCAGCCTAAATGAGGAATGAGATGAGCCATTTGCACACACACACACGGAGCATTCCCCTTTCAACTTAACTGCAAGGACTCCAGTAAAGGGAAAGAACACGTAAACAGCAGTAGCTCTGATGAGTGCAATTACTATCAAGTAATTTTTTTTTTCATGCATCTCCTCTCCATTCATATTGAACAGGATACTCGGGGAAATGTGATAAAGCCAGGCTCAAACAGAAACCACGCCATGGACCCACTTACCACTTTCTGAACTGAAATGCTGCTTTTAATTGTGTTTTGCGGTTGTATTTTGCTTTAGTCTGAGGAACAAAGCTCTGAACAGAGCCAACCTCACAGCTTTTCACATTACAATATTTTTAGCATCAACCTTGTCAGACTAAGATTATTATTACTTAACATTATTTATCAAGATCTAATCCTTGTCTGGTACTGGAAAAGCTAGAATTTAAAATGAAGGGTTATTTCACTAGAAGTTAGACTAGCAGACAAAAGATTTAACTGAAGAAAACAAAAATTCCAAGTAGGAGGTATGCTAGATGATTATACTGGCTTGACAAAACCCTTTTTTTGCTTTTTTATAAGCTTTGTCTACAACTCTTACCACAGAATTCTTCTATTGTCATGGGAAACAGTGCCACAGCATCACACGGAATCGCTGCATTTGACCTCGCTCAGTGACTGAGCCGGGATTGCCAAAAGCATCTTGTTATTTTGAAGACGTAAAATTGTAGGTGTCCAGTCTTCAAAGGCATAGGGAGTCTAGAGGTTGTTTTTTTTTCTTTTTACCTTAAGCATTTTATGAGAACCGTGCACCACAACAGTCACAAGTTGGGACCCCAGAATGGAAGCACTTCAAGTCATAAATTACTTCTGCAAGCGTGGTCCTTAAATTCAAAATATAACAGAGGAAGAGCTCTTTATAAACGAAGTTCTTCACTTTTTATCTGGAAAATCCAAAACGTCCCGAGGCTCAGACTGGTGTTTGCATCGTGGCAAAAATTGCATTAACAATTCATTCTCAGTAGTGAGTTGTTATGTCACTACAAGCAGTTTCCACTACTACCTTTTCTTCCCGAGGAAGATTTTAGTGCAAGTTACAAACAACAGCAAAAGAAAAATCTGCCTTGTCAAAATCTGGCCGGTCGGTATTAACATTCCACCCCTGAATGTATCACAGATTCGTATTTTGGAAGAGCGGAACGGTAATTTGGATAAATACGGAGCAGCTGATGGATTGAAGGTCTTAGGTGCAATTGTTTTCCCATTTATTTCTCTCCTAACCCTCTCCAAGGGCCGACCAAGCTCTTCAAACATTGTGCAATGGTGTGTATAATAACCCCATTTAGAGACAAAGCGTGCAATTCTATTATAAGGAAAATCTATCTTATGCAACAGAGACTCGTTAGCCGTCCGATGGATATTGTGCCCATAAGCCAGGAGAGGCAGAACCAGCTGTCTGATAGCGCATAGCCTGTCCTTCCTTGCTAAACATTGTCCATCTCCTTTACATCTAGTCAATTCATTTGTCACTGGGTTAGAAAGGCTGCACGACAGTAAAACATTAACAGAAAATATCCTGGATACATTTTTCCTTTTCAGCAAAATTTTCTGTTCACAGGTTGGCACTTCTATGATTTCTGACATTTTACTCCAGGATGAATTAAAAAAAAACTTTAAAAAATTATTACTTTCAATTCATTTTAGAACACTAATCACCACAGCGAACCTAAGTTACATGTAATCCTATGACCAAAAATGTCTTCCTCACAGCCAATATTTTTGTCTCTAGATATAAAAAATCAGGAATGCCCAGGTAACAAATATTATTACTAAGTAATAAATTAAAAATTTTGGCTTTTGCAACGGTCCAGCTATATTTGAAGGACAGAGAAGTGACGCAACGTGTACTATGCAGATATATCTTGTACACAGCCAACTATGAGATATGGCACAGACCACAAAGAAAGACCTGCAGGACCGTCTGATTCAAGAGTTGTATTCAAAGATGTTTCCAGTTGTAATGCACAAATTAATACCCCAGAAGATGGATCTACATTGCTGTTTGGAACAACTAAAATGCACGTGCAGCCCTTAAAATATCTGAGAACCCAGTGGGGTCAGATGGAGAGAAACTATCCTGACACGAACCAGAAATCCGTAAGTCAGCACTAATTATCAGCAGCAGAGCAAATATTAAAAAAAAAAAAAGAGTTTGGTTCCTATTGGAAGCCAGTTAACGCTAATTTGTGCAAAGAAGTCAAACTCCATCTACTTCTACTGGTGTTGGATGACGTTGGAGCAAAAACTTCCTGAAATTCTGTGCCTTTTGGGAGCAATAAGTCCATCTATTATAGATGCATAAGATGAGTTTCTTCAGCTTGCCCTACACTACCGTGCACTCCCTTCCATCCTCAAGCCAGGCTGCAATCACAACCTATATCTTGCTAGAGTTTTGTGATCTCGAGATGAAAAGAGCTCAGTCACAAACACACTGCAAGGCACTAATCTTTGTGAGGAGGGGAAGGAAGATCCATCAGATGCCTCAGCAACTCCAGATCCATGTTGTGAAGGCTTCACTGGTAAGGAGAACGTACATATCCTTAGATCAGGTCTAAGCCAGTACCAAAGGTTATTTTTTTTGTGATCCTTCCCATAGAATTCAGCAAGCGTTTGACTTTAGGACTGAGCCCATAACATCAACCACCTCCATTGGCTTACAGCAGAAAACAAGCCAAGCTGATGGTGGAGAGATGAGGGCACATTTATTTTGTGTATGTAGGCCACACTGGGAAACTCAGATTGAGGGTTACAGTCAAATTTCAGGCACTCCAAGGAGAATTTCAGTGCCTCTGTGAATACCCGCTATAAAAATTGCACAAACAGAACTCCGCGTTATTTTTTAGCCATGACAATGTTTCTGCAGCCCTCTGACTCTTGCCTACTAATTTGAAGGGGGAGGGATTGTTGCTTTCCTCGAAATTTAACTAGCTGTTCTATCAGCCAGAATCCAGGGTTCCTCGGACCTCTTTGCTCTACAGTGAATTGAGAAAAAAAATAATCAACTTCTGTAGAGGATTGGCTGGCATTTGGCAAATCTCAGTTGATTCTTCAGGACTCTGGTCACAAGTTGGCTTGATCTACAGCAAGAACCACTTCTTCCAGCACAATCCTACTTCAAAAGGAGGTATTGATGCTGCCCCATTTGCTCCTTGTTCCCTGCCAGAGGAACCATCAGCCCCATCAGACACGTTCCCAAAATGACACCGAGGTATTTCATACTGGCAAAGAGTAGAGAGTAGTCAGCAGCATCAGGACAGACTCACGCACTTGATGTCAGCTCTAAAGAAATGACACTCGATTTTACGTCGTCTTCTGCCTCACCAGGAAACTCTTAAAAATGACCCATCTTGTTAGTTGGTCCAGGTTATCATTCTGAGCCAGAGACGATGGATGATTGTACATTTAATGAAGATGTATTCACAGCAGAGATAGGCAACCAAGTCCCAGATTCCTCATTTTTATCAGCTTGTCTTTCCAAGTAGATAATTCAACAGATTTACCTGGCATAGCAACGCACTAACAACCTTCTCCGCAAGACCCACAAAATTCCTATTGTGCCCCAAAAGCTTTCGATCACGCAAATTAGCCACACACACACACACACACACACACACACACAAATCCCAAACCCTTGACTCGGAGTAAATTTCATTTACGTTAGCTACCATCTTCAGCAACTGAGATTAAAAAAAAAAAAAAGATAAAGACACAAAACTAAAGTATGAAATATCGTGTATGGTGACAAATGCTAAAACATTTAACCTAGCTAAAAATCCTTAATTAGTGAGGTGGAGAAAGCAATATATTAACTCTGTAAGCACACTACAGCTTCTCATGGCTTTGGGGTGAGGAAAACAAGCCAGTCAACGTGCCACAGGGGGGTTCTTGTTTATTGGCATTATAACCAAAATGTCAGCACTACGCTGAACCCTAGAGCCGTTTTGTTTATGACTCCCTGCAGCAGCAGAGCATCCTTAAGGGGCTGTGATCCCCTTTCAGAAGCGTTAGACAGGACACTGAAATCTGAATTAAATACATACACATCTAGTCATAGTCATTTTACCTGTATAAGCTGCGCATACATTTGTGTACGAGTGTGCCTGGTAGAGTAGCTGTTGGCTCAGGACATCCGATTACAACTTTTATGAAGTGCAGAAAAAAATTAGCATACAGTAACCTTCACGAGTTTTATTACAATAGAAGAAAGTCGCCTCCAGCGCTGTGAGAAAGGTGCAGTATAAACCTTCTTAATAAACCACTTTTCAAAAGCTCCTGCTTTTGCAAGCATCCAGTTCTCTGGAACAGCTTGTGTTTTTGTCATCGTGTAGACCCTCCTTCAACTGTGCATTGTCAGGATTTTCGTTGCGTAAATTAATGCAGGTTTGAAAAAGGACACTGAAGTCATTTTACAATACAGCACGAGACATTCAGCTTTTCACGTTAAAACGCTGCCACCAACTTGAAGGAAATGCTAGGATCATCTCCCTGTCTTTGGTGACATTTGTACCACTCTAGATAAAGTTAAAACTGTTTTATGACTTATCCCTCCTCCAATAATAACGCTTCTCAAGAGCAAATCCGTTTCCTCTGGCACAGAGCAGACTGCACCAAATTGTCTGCCATTTTCAAAACAGCTTAATGAGAGAGGAAAAACACCTCGGAGCATCTTTTAAGGTCTTCACCCTTGACTCTTTTTTTGTAACAGTAAGAGCTAAATGCTTCATTATTACCATCTTCCAGAAAAAAACAAAGTACAAACATCCCCAGCCAAACCGCAATTGCAATTTGTTATTATTTTTCTTCCTATTGCTTAGTGCTGGTACTGCTGTAACTTTTTTAGGAAGCGTGTGGGAAAATGAGGACGGGGTTCAATGAACAAATAAATAGGTTACATACCCTCTTCTCCTTCCAAATTCTGAACTCTGAGACACAAGGATAACAATCTATCAGAAGCAAAAGTCATGGATGCCTCTTGCTGAAATAAGATCTGCAATTCTGGTTTTACTATTGACATTACACCCATTTATAAAATCATTAATCAGGGTAACTCTCCTAATCATGGTGTTTATACTTTACATTGCAGAAGAAGATCAATTAATTATTTCCTGTCCTTCTATGTTTGGACAGGAACACACATGCATGTATATACAAACAAAAGAAAAGTCAGCTGTTCCTTGAAGGTAAGAATTATCCTTGGCATGGCACAGATCAATAGAAACATAGAATAAAATCATAGAATCATAGAACAACGAGGTTGGAAGAGACCCACTAGATCATCGGGTCCAACTGTTCCTATCAAATAGAAATATTCTAGCTATTTCCACAGTGCCTGCAGCTTGACAGTTGGGCTGAAGGGATCTCTAAACAAACTGGTGCTTCACATTGTAGTAGCTGCTTGTCTTGAAGAGTCCTGAAGGAGATTCAAAGGTTGATACAAATGGTATCAAGAAGAAATCTAAAAAGTCTCAGTGAAACATAGAATCACCTGGTTGGAAAAGACCCATTGGATCATCGAGACCGACCATTAAACAGCAGGAAATATTTCACTGCCTAATAATTAATACATATTGGGGTTCGAGCCCCAAGAAAGTGTCTTCTTCAAATGTCGACTATTTGACCTAAAACCTCTGTATTTTAAACATCAGTGTAAAAGAACATATTTTATCTTTTTCAACATCCACTTAGATTTTTTAAATATCAGATGAATCCAAGGAGAATTATCACAGCTCTGCTGTTAATGATTATCTGTTCCTGCAGGTGGAGGCTCGGACAAGGATTCCCAGCCAACACCGCCTGCGCTCTCACTTCTGCCTGACCTGACAGATGATCTCAAAGGGTCAGAGAAACTGCCGAGGTGCTTCTGGGAATACCTGTCTGCAAGTGAGACACCGACATCTCTTTAATCACCTGCTCGACTTAGATCCTCAGATTTCCCTGAAAGATGAGAGCACTTAGCTTCAAGTCCTCTGGTGTTGTGGAACAGATGTTTCAAAGTCAAGCCACCAGCTAAACCGACAAATTCAGGTCTAACCAAGGCAGTAAAGCTTACATACATCTTTCTGACAGGATAGCAGAGCTTCTCTGCGTAGGCCAAGTACCTTGGGGAAGAAAGAATGGTCTCCTATACGCTTTGGAGCCCGTTAAGAAATAACAGTGCATCGAAGGAACACGCATAACAATTCTAAAATAATTAATGGTTTTGTATATGGCTTCTCACATGCTCACTTAGAGCAACGCTCTGTTATCCTTCTGTTTCGGCTCCCCCTGCCTGCTTCTTAAAACTCAAAGAAAGATAAACAGGACTAAAGAAGAGCAGAGAATGAATCCCGACGTTCCTGCAGAGACAACGGCAGGCTCCTGGCTAGCTGGCAGCATGAAGAACAGAGGAGCAGGGTTCTCTCCACATCTGTTTGTGCCCTCGTTTGTCCAATTTTAAGCTACCTTTCTAAAAAGCATCACAGTGACTAACTGCCTATTGATAACAGCCCCAAAACAACCTTAGGCTGCTGCATCTTTCTGCATGTGTTTTCTCAACAGCAGCACCATTCACACTCCTATAAGAATGAATATAAGTGATCCAAAATAGATAAAATCTAGTCTGAGCTGTGGAATGTCTTTTTTGTCGTTGCTGTTGGGGTTTACTGTTGTTGTTGCAGCCATCATAGAAAATAATAATCCATCACTGAACTGGAGAGAGGCATTGGAATAACACCTGCCAAAGGGTATACCTGAAAAATAAAGACTTGCAGCTGGCTCCGGGCCACACCGTATAAAAATGGGTTTGTAAATGTCTTGCTACACTGCCGTTGCCCTCCTTCAGGATTTGAGCCTCTCTAGCAGCCTCTGGATGGCCGAGAGTCAGTATTTGATTGCTAACAGCGCTGCAAAGTTTGTGCAGAGCAATGTATTCAGTCAGCACAGCGAGTCATTTACTTCCTTTAACAAGATAACTGGTTGATTAATATACTTCGCCCTGGGGTGCACAGCAGATTTATTTCCTTCCCAGATACATGCTGAATACAGGAATAAGGAGTAAACAACTTTGTTTTCAGTTATTTGTTATTTACAGAAACAATTCCTGAGCTTTTCCCTCAAGCTTTATTCTAGCTAACTACTGCTGAAACTAATGGCAATTTTGTCTAAGAACTTTAGGAAAGGGTCATTTTAGGAAATATTTTAAGTTTAATAACACGGGGCATCCAGGAACAGGATTGCTGAGTTCAAAACACATGCAAGACACTTGAATAAAATATGCTGGGGATCGATGTTTCTGCTTTTCTGATGCAGATTATAGAGATGTATCTCAAGTATTTACACAGCCTCCTCCTTTCAGTATTTGAATGCTGTTAAATCTTTAAAATACCTTCGTCAACGTACTCCTTCCAGCCAGGGCAGTGATGCTCTTCTCAGTCTACAAAACAGCCTGGACACAGAGGTGCTACATGAATTGTCAGAATTAAACACCTTCCCTGGAGGTGTTTGAGGCACAGGTAGATGAGGTCCTGAGGGACATGGTTTAGTGTTTGATAGGAATGGTTGGACTCGATGAACCTGTGAGTCTCTTCCAGCCTGGTGATTCTATGGTTCTATGAATTCACTAGAACTCCTGGAAGATGCCAGAAAAGAATTTGAGGCTCCCAAGCTCCCAGGAATACCACGCTGAGTGAGCCAATACATCTGCTCCCCACCTTTTCAGAAACACCACGGCTAAACTCCAGCTGCAGGTCTGAAGCATGGGAGAAAAGTCACAGCCACAAGCCATGGAATACCTCAAGCCAAAAACTTCTACCATGGATGCTAAAATTCATGGACTGGGAGTTCAGGTTTTAGAATGCAGGAAACAGATCTATGGCTGACATTCATAGAATCATAGAATCACCAGGTTGGAAGAGACCCACCAGATCTTCAAGTCCAACCATTCCTATCAAACACTAAACCATGTCCCTCTGCACCTCATCCACCCAAACCTTAAACACCTCCAGGGAAGGTGACTCAACCACCTCCCTGGGCAGCCTCTGACACTGCCCAGTGGCCCTTTCTGGGAAAATTTTTTTCCTAATCTCTAGCCTAAATCTCCCCTGGTGGAGTATGAGGCCATTCCCTCTTGTCCCGTCCCCTGTCCCTTGGCAGAAGAGCCCAGCTCCCTCCTCTCCACAACCTCCT
>WAAB01020288.1:0-14619 GCA_013389865.1 Piaya cayana
CCCCAAGTCCTTCTCTGCAGGGACACTCTTAATCACATTGTTCCCCATCCTGTACTGAAACTGGGGATTGCCCTGACCCAGGAGTAGGACCTTGCACCCAGCCTCCCTGGGGCAAGGGGAGCACTGGAGGAGCTTTACTGCAGACAGTTCCTCACTGGTGGCTGGGTGAGCTTGGCTTGTCCCTTTGCTGGACCCTGTGAGGCTGAGCCTGTACAGGGCATGTGGGCTGGAGTGAATTCGGATGCCTCAGCTGGTGCTGTGAGCCAAGTGTCCGTGGCACGTGTGTCTTGAGAGGGTGTTTGTCTCTTGCTCTTGCAGGGGGTGTCCTCTTCAGCTTGGAGGAAGGGGCTTCCTTTTGGAACCAGTTCCTGACATGGAGAATCGTAAGTGCTGGCAAAGCAGGAGCAATAAACTGAGGGCTGCTGGCCCTGCTGTGAGGCATTGCCTTTTCCCGATGCCTCGCATCCCCAAGCTTCTTGCCATCACACTGTGGGTGCCAAGCCCTCCCAGGGGCTGTGGGGTGGTGGTTGGGAGTGGGGGAGCTGGGCTGGAGGCATCTGGCAGTGACTCTGGGCTACATCTCCTTCCAGTTCTTTGCTTCCATGATCTCTACGTTCACTCTGAACTCTGTCCTGAGTGTTTACCACGGCAACGCTTGGGATCTCTCCAGCCCTGGGCTCATCAACTTTGGCAGGTTTGATAACGAGGTATGGTGCAGATATTCCCTGGGTGAGGTTCTCTTGGGGGATTTAAAAGCAGCCCACAGCAGTCTGGGGCTGTTGGTCTGTCTTCAGACATCAGTGGGGGCTGCAACAGGCTCTACCTGAGCAGGCTTTGGGGTCTAGCCAGATCCAGCTCCACCAACCCCAGCAGAAGGTGTTTCTGCAGCTGCTGCTGGATTTGGGGTCTGTGGAGTGTCCAAGGGAGGCTCTGGAACAGCTCTAGGAGCTGCTTCCTGGCATAGACCGGTGCTGTCCTAGCAGACAGTAACAGACTGCGGGGCTGCAGATAGGCTGGGAGACCTGAAACTTGTTTCTTTTTTGTTTGCAGAAAATGGGATACACGATCCAGGAAATTCCTATCTTCATCTTCATGGGAGTGGTTGGTGAGAGAGGGCTGCTCTTTCAATTCGATTAGTCTGAATAACTTCCTTCCTTCTTTGTCTGGGCCTAAAAAGCTTTTGGATCTAGTTTCCTAGGGAGGATGGGAAATCCATTAAGTGCTGGAGCAGAAGCTGCTTGTGGGGCTTATGTCAGGGCGGGAGCTGGGTGCTGGCCCAACCCTCACCCTTTAATCTGTGTCATTGAGTGGGGTCAGTACGATACCTGTGGGAAGCTTCTTGCTTTCAGACCAGTTACCCTTATCTCTGTGGCCCTTTTTCCACCTGGTGCCTGGGCTGTAACAGTGGCTCCTGGCCACCCTGCTGCTGGACTGCTCTTTGTGTCAGGGCCTGGCTGTCCTCATGTCCCACGGCTGCCAGTCACACTGGCTAGGTTGTTGATGTCTCCTTGAGCTTTGCATGTTCCTTGTGTCCTGAGCGGCCTGAGACCTGTGTGCTGAGCTTTTCCTCTTTCGCATTTGCAGGTGGGATCCTTGGGGCCCTGTTCAATGCCCTCAATTACTGGTTAACGATGTTCCGGATCAGGTAGGAGCTTTTAGGTGGCTAAAGTGACTGACAGGGGTTGGCTGGTGCCTTCTGCACTCCCCGAGCAGAGCGATGCTGTGATATCACATGTGGCATGAGCAACAGCAGCACCAGCTGCGCAAACCGCAGAGAGCTGCTAAAGCCTTCACAGCTCAGTGCTTTGCAAACCCCAGACCTGGCCGTGTGGTCTAGGGGAGGGATGAGCTGTGTTGTTGGAACAGGGAGCCATCCTTTTAGCAGATCACACCAGCCTTTCTGTGGGAGCCGTACCTGGCTCCTTGCAGGGGAGGTGGGCAGGCCTGCTGGGGCTGGGTGGATAAAGCTGCTCTTGCTGCTGGCCTCCTACACCAGCTTTGCCAGAGAACAGTGAAGCATGGCAGGGCTGGGAGGGCAGCAGAGGCAGCCAGCCTGTCTCTGCACCCGATGAGATGTGCCAAACCAGGCTGCGGGGGATCCTGCCCGCACCCCTGACTACCACCCTCACTCTTCCATTCCCCTTGCAGGTACATCCACCGGCCCTGCCTCCAGGTGGTGGAGGCTATGCTGGTGGCCGCAGTGACAGCCACTGTGGGGTTCGTCATGATTTATTGCTCGAGAGACTGCCAGCCCATCCAGGGGAGCACGGTGGCTTATCCGCTGCAGGTATTGATGCTGGAGAATGGGCCCCCAGGGTGGGGGGCACCCCGAGCCTGGGCAGAGGCTGAGGGCTGAGCAGGGAGATTGTAGAATCATAGAATCACCAGGTTGGAAAAGACCCATCAGATCATCGAGTCCAACCATTCCCATCAATCACTAAACCATGTCCCACAGTGCCTCATCCACCCATCCCTTAAAGACCTTCAGGAAAGGTGACTCAACCCCTTCCCTGGGCAGCCTCTGCCAGTGCCCAGTGACCCTTTCTGTGAAANGATTCGAGGAGCAGTCTCACCAGTGCCATCTTACCAGATGAGACCCTACTGGGTTTTGTGGCACTGGACCTTCCAGCTGGAGCTGGGGACCCAAGTGGGACGTTGGTGTGCTTGCTGCCCAGAGCTGTCTCCTCACTAGCTCGTGTCCCTGTGAGTGTGGCAGCCTCCTCTGCCACTTCTAACTCTCTTTTCTTCCCCCTTAGCTTTTCTGCGCTGATGGAGAGTACAACTCCATGGCCACTGCCTTTTTCAATACACCTGAGAAGAGTGTCGTCAACCTCTTCCATGACCCTCCAGGTCTGTACGCCTGGTGAGCGGGTCCCTGAGCAAGAGTAGGGCAGGGCCGGGCTCAGGCGAGGTGGCTGACCTGTCCTGTGGCCACTTGTGGGACAAGGCAGGGGACAATCAGCACAGCCCCATGAGGGCATGATGCGATCCAGCCAATCACTATGCCTGCAGTGGTGGAAGGAGAAGGGATGGATGCTGTGTCTGGTGGCACGTACGAGCTTAGCCAAAGGGGACTGTGGTCTTGGGAGGCTGTGGGCAAGGACTTGGTTCTGTTCATGCCTGTTTGCAGACTGTCACTTCTGAGTTGCGTAGGAGCATGTCTGACCTTCACCAGCTGTCTGAAATCCATCCTGGGACTGTCTCTGACTGTTTAATTAATTAGCAGAGCCTTTTTGCCCCAGAATGACTTTACCTTCTGGGCAAGTTGCGGAGGTGGATCTTGGGGTTTGGACTTGCTTGAGAAATGCATTTTGGCTCCCGTTTCCCTCAGACCTCTGCTTGTTTGTCTGAGTTTCGTGCCCAGCTACATGTGGGCAGGGAGCAGACAGCTCTGAATCTCTGGATGCGCAGCCCAGGTAGTGCAGCTTGGCCACCTGAAGCCAAGTGATGATAGTCCTGTGCCCTGGGGTCACTGCCTGCAGCGCTGGGTCTTCCCTGGCTCAGGACTTTGGTCCACTGACCTCTCTGTGAAGGAGAAAGTGCAAAGTACGCGTTTAAACTAGACTGAGCTGCTCAGCCATCCTAAAATAGCAGTGGGCTGAGTTCTGGGGACAGCAGGCTCCCACTGTAATAGCACAGTCCGTGCCGTGGGGCAGCTTCAGACTGGCCAGAGCAGCTGTGGGAACTGTGAGGAGTTTGCAAGACCTTGAGTTGATCTCCAAGCTGGCAGTGGGCCCCTTTCAGCTTACCAGCACCTCTGTCCTCCTGACCTCATCTTCCATCACTGGTGGTCCCTCAGGGCTTTGAAGTTCATCTGGGAGGCTGGGAACCACAGGGCTGGGAAAGGGACAGGTCATCATGGGCCATGAGATGGAGGAAAGGCACTTGCTGCATTTGGTGGGTTGAGGGCTTGGATTGGCACTGGCCAGTTGGTGGGGTCCTTGGCCAGGCAGAAAAAAACCTAAAGAGCCGGTTGGAAAGGCTTCTGCCGCCACAGAGGAAGGTGCACCCCACGAGAGGGGCTTTCCCTGCTGGGAGTATGTTGTGGGGCTGCTGCTGCCTGTTTTGCCATGGCTGCAGCCCATCATGCTGTCCTCTGCGCTGCGGGACCAGCATTGACTCTCCGTTTTCTCTCCACCTCAGGTTCCTACAACCCCATGACACTGGGCCTGTTCACGTTGATGTATTTCTTCCTGGCCTGCTGGACCTATGGCCTCACGGTGTCTGCAGGAGTCTTCATCCCCTCCCTGCTGATCGGTGCTGCCTGGGGAAGGCTCTTCGGCATCTCCCTGTCCTACCTGTCCAAAGGCTCGGTGAGTCCTTGGTGGGAAGGAGCGTTGGGTGGCAGGAGCTGTTGCACCCAGCCCTCCTCCCTTGCCACCAAGCAGGCAGCATGCATGGAGCTGGCGACCAGCTTGGCACAGCAGTCTGGAGTGGGTTGACTCCTCGCTTCATGTCTTGAACTGTCTGGGCTTTCCCGTGTCCCAACAGAGCCCTGCCAGCAGCAGGCACTCTTCCCCTCTTTACAAGGGAGTCTGGGGGCCAGGATACTGTTTGTTATCTCTGGATTCCCTGGAGCCAGCAGCTGACTTGGCCCCTTCTCTCTTCCGTGCTCAGATCTGGGCTGATCCTGGGAAGTACGCCCTGATGGGAGCTGCCGCACAGCTAGGTGAGTTCCCCACACCTCAGTCTTGGCCACCTCGTGAACGTGGCATGGGAGAAAGCAATCACGGCTTCCCTGGCACAACTTTTTCCCCAGATGAAGCTCAGCCTGGCTGTTGGTTTCCCAATAACCCTGCCAAACGCGGCAGCGCTGGGGCACTCATGAGGGCTGGGCTCATCCCAGGCCTCCCTGCCTGTGAGGGCAGTCCTGGATCACCATGCAGAGAGACTCGGGGGCCTCCGATGTTTTCCTCTTCCCTCTCCTTGTGTTTCCTTGCTCCCCTAAAACCCCAAACCCCTCGGGTGCCTCTCGCAGGTGGGATAGTGCGGATGACGCTGAGTCTCACGGTCATCATGATGGAGGCAACAGGCAATGTGACGTACGGTTTCCCTATCATGCTGGTGCTGATGACGGCCAAGATTGTGGGAGACTATTTTGTGGAGGTGAGGGCTGGTGTGTGCTCACTAGGACATGGTGGGAGGCTTGGATCAGGGTTAGGGGCCCTAGGGAGTTGGGGGGGGAGGACAAGCGTGTGCTCCCTCTCAGAGGTGAGCTGCTGCCTGGCTGTACCCCTCAGCATCTCACCAGGCTTCTCCTGACAGCTCGGCTCTCCTTGCAGGGGCTCTATGACATGCACATCCAGCTGCAGAGTGTGCCCTTCCTGCACTGGGAGGCCCCGGTGACATCCCACTCCCTCACAGCCAGGTAGGAGGACTGGGGAACGCATTACTCCCAGGGCAGCAGCTTTTGCACATGCTATTGGCTTGAACTGGAAAGGGAGGTGGTGATACACTTCAGGCCCAGGATCCTGCTGTCCCTTTGTGCCACCTTCTTCTCCAGCAGGGAGTGTCACCTGCAGCGCATTCCCTGCCCCTGTCCCTGGCAGGTTTTGGGGACAGAGGAGATGCCAGGGATGCAGAGGCATGTGTACCAAGAGGAAATATTTGGATTGTGCTTCCATGGGGCTGTGTTTCACGCCAAGCCTTCCCTGCAGGGAGGTCATGAGCACTCCTGTCACCTGCCTGCGGAGGATTGAGCGAGTGGGGACAGTTGTGGACATCCTCAGCGACACCTCCTCCAACCACAACGGCTTCCCGGTGGTGGAGAGCAGCCCTGATGCCTCGCAGGTCAGGGGATGCAGCTGGGGGTCGGCTGGGGGGCTGGCTGTGGCGTGGGACCCTCGCCCTCACTCCTGCATCCCCGTCTGATGCGTGGGGCTCTGTTGCAGGTGGCAGGACTGCGAGGTTTGATCCTGCGTTCCCAGCTTATCGTCCTGCTGAAACACAAGGTGGGTGATGCTGCATGGAGGCTGTGTCAGAGCCTCAGTGCTCCGTCCGCCTGCTGCCTCAGGGCCCTCGGTGCCTGCCTTGCTCTGGAGGAACTGGCAGAGAGTCCCTGCTGTCTCCCTCGGCTCACCCGAGTTGATGAGAATGCTGCTGTGCTTTGCTGGTATTAGCCCAGCACTGTCTTTTTGAGGGAATGGCCTCAAGCTCCACCAGGGGAGGTTCAGGCTGGACATCAGGAAAAAATATTTCACGGAAAGGGTCATTGGGCAATGGCAGAGGCTGCCCAGGGAGGGGGTGGACTCACCTTCCCTGGAGGTGTTTAAAAGACAGGTGGATGAGGTGCTGAGTGGTATGGATTCATGATAGGTGGAAATTGTTGGACTTGATGATCCAGTGGGTCCTTTCCAACCTAGTGATTCTATGATCCTGCTGGGTTTACAGACTCCACGTGAACAGGGATCAGGCTGCTCTCCTGCACATGGTTCATCTGCTCCATGCTGCTGCCCTCTTCCCTCCCTGCCCCTGTGCCTGCTGGTGCTGCAGGACAGTACCCGCCAGTGTCTCTCTTCCCAAGGTTTTTGTGGAAAGGGCCAACCTGAGCCTGGTGCAGCGGCGGTTGAAGCTGAAAGACTTCCGAGACGCCTACCCCCGCTTTCCCCCGATCCAGTCCATCCATGTCTCCCAGGACGAGCGCGAGTGCATGATTGACCTCAGCGAGTTCATGAACCCCTCACCCTACACGGTGCCTCAGGTAGTGGCCAGGGACCCCTCTGCACCCCAGCAGCCAGGGGTGCGGGGTGGGTGCTGGGTGCTGGCTGGGGCTGCTGCAGCCTCTGCAGTCTTGCTCTGCCTTGCAGGAGGCATCTCTGCCGCGGGTGTTCAAGCTCTTCCGAGCCCTGGGACTGCGGCACTTGGTTGTTGTAGACAATCGTAATGAGGTGAGTTCCTGCTCGCTGCGTGCAGGCAGTCTGGGCTCCGGGGGAGGACATAGTCCTTGTCCCCAGGCTCTGCACGCCAGCACGGGGCTGGATCCCTGTCCCTTCCCTGACAGGTGGTGGGTATGGTCACCCGCAAGGACCTCGCCAGATACCGACTGGGGAAGGAAGGCCTGGAGGAGCTCTCACTGGCGCAGACGTGATGCGGGGTGGTGCTGCTGTGTGGAGATGCGCTCCAGCCCCATAGAGCCGGGGACCCCCTTTTGTGGGAGGTGGGGAGAGGACTGGGCCAGCCTGTGCGGGCATCGCAGTGCCTGGAGCACTGACAGGGCCGTGTTGCCCTGGCTCTCCTGCCTGCTGCTGCCTTTCCGCATCTACTGCCTCTTCTCACCCCTTCTTTGCTTTCCCAAGGGATCAAAACACACCCTTGGCTCTGTTAGCTCCCGGTTTAGGTTTTCTCTGAGGGTTGGGTGATGGTTGGAGTGTGCTGGGGCAGCCCTGCTGAGCTGGGCTCCGTCATCTGCACATGGCCTTTATTGCCTCGTTCACCCAGTTTGAACTATCTGGGACCTTGCCCTGCCCTGGCCCCTGCTGCAGGGTCTGTCTGGGGTGCAGAGAGGGCAGAGCGGGGGCTCCCTTTTGCTCACAGGGCCCTTTTTGCCTTGACCCATGCTCCTGACGGCCCCTCTGGCCCGAGGAGGGGGCCATGCCCTGCTCTGCTGTGCAATAAAAGGGCTCCCGTGGTTTAGCATCTGCTCCCTCATGCTCTTTCTTGGCTCCCTCAGCCATTCTGACCTGAAATCCCCATGTGGAGAGACACCCTTGGGGTTTGGGGCAGGGAGGGGGAGGGGAGAGCTGCCTGCTCTGGGACAGTGTTGGTTCTGCAGCCTTTGTCTCTAGTGTGTACCCCTCCTGTCCTCTGGCCACCGTTGCTGCTGCCTCACCCCTCTGCCCACTTTCGGGTCCCAAGTCACCCCTGGTTGTGTTTCTGCAGCTTGTTCTGGCTCTGCCAGGCACCCTAAAACCCACCAGCAGCCCTGGATCCAGCCTGGGGCAGGGAGCGAAACCTGCACTCCCTTGGGTGATGAGGAGGGCTCCAGCCCTGGCACCTCAACTCCCCTCTCCCACCATTCTTGCTCCTCACCCCCGCGTTGCCCCCTGCCCTGCCTTGAGGCTGCCCCCTCCTCCTTCTGACAGGGGCAACCTGGTACCTGGAGGGGCTTTTGATGGCAGGATACTGTGCTGAAATAAAGCCTGTTTGTACTTTTAGTGTGGTGCTGCCCCTCTCTTGCTTCTCTTCTTCCTCTGGTGCTGCTGCCCCGGGTCAGGGGCAGCTGTCGGTGTCCACCTTGGGACTGGGAGGGCGCAAACTGGGGGACTGCATGGGCTCCCCCAGCTTCCTCAAGGCAGGGCTGATGTGCTCAAGGCAGGGGGTGACTGCCCCTTCCCTGGTTCTTTTCCCTTTCAAGGCCAACAAAGAGCCACCACAAAGCAGAGAATGCCTGAGCTGGGCCCTGGTAACAGCCAGCTCGGGCAGCAGGGGCCGTGCAGAAGGGACAGTTGCCCTCCTGGCTCCATGGGACCTCCAGCATGGGTCTGGTTCCCCAAGCACTGCCAGGGTGCAGCAGGTCCCCAGTGGGTGCTGGCAGCCGTGTGCTTTATGAGGCCCCTGCGTCACCCTTTGCCCCCATGCGGCTGAGATAAGGGGCTGGGATCCACCAACTTGGGCCGCAGAGTAAACATGGGCTGCTGGCTCCTGCTAGCACCATACTCCTCACCTCCTGCTGCCGGGAGAGCCAGCGGCCCTTTGTCACTGCCAGCAGGGACACGGTGACGGTGGGTGGCAAAGGACACGTCACGCGCTGGTGCCTGGCAGGAGTCATTTATTCACTCGTCCCATTGCCAGCTCTGACCTGGCAGCTCCAGGTGCCACTGGAGCCATCGGGTTTATTGTTAACAGGGTGGCGCGTGGCGGGGCTGGGGACTCCCAGGGTCACAGCCCAGCGAAGGGCTCGGGTGGCACCTCCCGCCCTGGCAGCTCCGGCACTGGCTCCACCGTCCAGTTGGCTAAGAGGTCGCTGAAATCTGGGGTGCTGGCATGCAGGAGGGTGGCAGGACTGGGGCCAGGTTCCCTCCAGAAGGAAGGCGGTAGCTTCCTGCGGTGCATGGGGGTGATGTGGCCATATTTCCTCTCCAGCCTCTGTGTCTTGCCACCAGCCGCCCGCGGCAGCAGGCACCGGTGCACGCCGTACTCGAAGAGCTCTGCCAGCGGCCCCAGCCTGTGCACAGCCCTAGGGCTGCTGTGAGTTGCCACGGCCTCAGCTTCGGTGTGCCGGGGTGAACCGCAGTCCTCGGGCATGTCTCGGCTGCTGGTGGCCTCATCCCGGCCGCGCCGCCCGAAGTACCGCTGGATGTCACAGCTGATGAGCTCTGAAAACTTGAGGAGCCGCAGTGTGGTCTCAGTGGCACTTGGGACGGCCAATTCTGTCCCAGCACTCTCCTCTGCCACCTCCTCTTCATCTTCCTCTTCTTCCTCCTCCTCTTCGGAGAGGTCTGGAAAGTCAGGCTCAGGACGTGTGGGCAGCAGCAAGCCGTGTGGGAAGGGCGAGGGCAGCCGCAGCTCAGCCAAGGGCCGGATGACGCCCGCAGCCATGTCAGGGTGCAGGGCCACCTCGGTGCTCGGACTCACCCTGGGGGCAGGGACAGCCTGGTGAGGGTGGCACCCACCCCAGCACCTCCTTGACCTGCCCCCCAACAGCAGCACTTGGCCCTGTGGTGGCAGGAGCGCTGCCTCATGCAGGACAGAAAATCCCACAGACAATGGGACTTGGGATGGTGGGGACATCCCTACCAAGACATTGGACAGTGGGGACATCCCCACCAAGCCATGGATATGGGGCAGCGAGGACGTCCCCATCAAGTCAAGGGACATGGGGCAGTAGCGATGTCCCCTCCAAGGCACAAGACATACCATAGCATAGATGTTGTTCTGGTGCAAGCCATGGGACATGGGGAAAGAGCATTGTTCACATCAAGACATGGGATGTGGGACAGGAGGGGCATTCCCATAAATCCATGGGACGTGGGACAGGAGACGCATCCCCATAAATCCACAGGATGTGGGGCAGCAAGGATGCCCCCCCCAAAATCCATGGGATTGGGAACAACAGGAGCGTCCCCCCAAAGTCATGGCACATAGGGCAGCAGGGATGTCCCCTCCAAATCATGAGACGCAGGGCAGCCTGGTCCCCTCTAGCTATGGGGCAGTGGGAACACCCCGCTGAGCTGTAGGGCAGTGGGATGTTCCTCTGCATCCCGGGGCTGAGCCCTGCCCAGCAATGTCCCTGTGGGTTTCCCTACCCCAAGCGAACCCAGCCACCTCCCCACCCTGGTGGCCTCTGGTCATGGCTCGGTCTCACTGAGCTGGATGAGGCCCCTCTGCGGTTTGTGCTACCTGTGCTGCAGAGTCCCCCCCTTGCAGCAGGGCGTCCCTGGCCATGTGCCTGGGACCAGCCCTGAGAGAGTCTTGGGGCAGAGAACAAATCGAGGGGACAAATCCTGCTCCTGTGATGCCAAGTGCGGTGCTGGACCCTGCAACCAGCCTGAGACATCATCACTGATGTCCCTCTTTGTGCTGTCCCCACTCTGGGAGCCCCAGTCCTGTCTCCACACTACCCTGGGGAAGGTGATGAGGATCTCAGCATCCCAGGGCTTTTCCAGAGATGGAGCCAGCATCATTGCCAGTCTTGGGGTCCCTCTTTGCACTGTTCCCATTGTGGGACCCCCAGTCCTGTCTCTGTGCTGCCATGGGGAAGGTGATGAGGATCTCAGCATCCCAGGGCTTCTCCAGTGATGGAGTGAGCCAGCATCGCTGCCATCCCTGGGGTCCCTCTTTGTGCTGTCCCCACACTGTGGGACCCCCAGTCCTGTCTCTGTGCAGCCATGGGGAAGGCGATGAGGGGCTTAGCATCCCAGGGCTTCTCCAACAATGGAGCGAGCATCGCTACCAGTCTTGGGGTCCCTCTTTTTGGTGTTCCCACTGTGGGACACCTGCTCCTGTCTCTGTGCTGCCCTTGGGAGGGCGACGAGGATCTCAGTATCCCAGGGCTGCTCCAGCGATGGAACCAGCCTGCCCCACTGCCACCCAGAGCCGGACAAACACCCCAGAGCCAGCAGGCATCGCTCAGGACCCCAGCTCAGCACTCACCTTGGTGCAGCCGCCTGGCCATGCATAGGCTCCCGCGCCGCTCCCCCTCGCCGTCCCTCCACCTGGGCCTGAAGTATTTATAGTGGAGCAGCGAGCTGACGGCTGGCAAATATTTGGTAGCTGTATTGTAATAGTAGACTCGGTAAACAGAGCTGGGGTTTGCTTTAGCACCCAGCAACGGGAGAGCAGCGCAGGGAGGGACGCGGGGACGGAAGGCAGGGCTCACCTTAATGGTTCACTAGCTAGGGGATTTTCAAGTGTTGTTCCTGTAAATTCACCTATTAAATCGGCAGCCCCAGCTGCCAAACTGCCCGCGCACTTGTGCCGAGGGCTCTTATCTCCCTGCTGATTGGAGGCGATATCAAGCTTTGTCAAATAGGCGTAAAATTAAATTTCACGCTATTTTGACTCCTGGAGTAGGGATCTTCTGAAGAACATACTGTGGATCGAGCGGTGCCTCTGCAAACAGGCGCTGCTGCCCTGGCTGCAGTGGGCAAAGCCTCTCTGTGGGGTCCCTCCAGGTGTTCTGCAGCCCCCATATGGGTCCAGAATCCCCATCTCCAGCCTTCTGCACCCCCAAGGCGGGTACAGGGCTCCCTGCCAAGCCCTGGGATGGGGTTTGGAAGCTTTCAAGGGGCTTTTGAGGGTTGTTTTTGTTTTGTTTTTTTTTCAGGGCATGGCACAGCTGGCAGGAGAGGGGCTGCGGAGTGCTCTGCTCCTCAGGGTTGGGGGTTGGGGTGCCTGCGGCTGGTGCCTTTTGCCCAGCAGTACCTGTAGGGATGGGGACGTGCTGCGTGGAGAGTGCCTGGGCCAGCCCCGCAGTGGGGACAGCACCCAGGGTGACAGTGTTGTCACCACTGACAGGGCACTGGGTGCCCCTCACAGCATGTGTCTGAAGACACTCACAAGTGTCAAGGACAAGTAGTGGCCAGAAGTGCTTTGCTATTCCTGTTTTGGCAGTGAGATGTGCCCAAGGGGCTGTGTGGGGTAGCACAGCCAGGGGACACAGCCAGGGGACACAGGATAGACAGGGAATGCAGGACAGCAGGGGTGCAGGACAGCCAGGAGACCTGGAACTGCCGGAGGGCACAGGACAGCCTGCCCACGACAGCTGGAGGGCACAGGATGGCAGGGCTGACCCTGTCACTGCCTAGGGTGGGGGCACTTAGGGTAGGGGAATCTGCCCATCATGGTTAGGGATGGCTGGAGCCCTGGGATGCCCCGGAACTATCATTCCTGCCCCCTCTGTCTTCCCTCTCCACAGACCCACACCAGCAATGCCAGGGTGGCAGCAGCTGCCGTCCTAGCCGGGCACCACTGGGCAAATAGAGCGGGTGGGAGCTGATAAGCCATGGGCACGCTTCGGTCTGCTCCACAATGCCACCTGCCTGGCATGGCACAGCCTGGCATGGCTTTGTGTGGCCTGGAACTGCTCAGAATGGCCTCTCATGGCCTGGCATGGCTTGGCCTGGCACCGCTACTCGTTGAGGGAGCTGGGGTTGTTTAGCCTGGAGAAGAGGAGGCTGAGGGGAAACCTCATTGCTCTCTCCAACTGCCTGAAAGGAGGTTGTGGAGAGGAGGGAGCTGGGCTCTTCTCCGAAGTGACAGGGGACAGGATGAGAGGGAATGGCCTTAAGCTCTGCCAGGGGAGGTTCAGGCTGGACATTAGGAAAACATTTTTCACAGAAAGGGTCATTAGGCACTGTCAGAGGCTGCCCAGGGAGGGGGTTGAGTCACTTTCCCTGGAGTTGTTTAAGGGACGGGTGGACGAGGTGCTGAGGGACACGGTTTAATGACTGATGGGAATGGTTGGACTCGATGATCCAGAGGGTCTTTTCCAACCTGGTGATTCTATGAGATCATGACCCTCAACCCCGGGACTACAATTCCCAGCATGCCCCGCGGCACCGGGAGGGGCCGCTTCCGCCCAGCTCCCGCGTCAAGGCTGACATTCCCAGCATGCTCCACGGCGGAGGGAGAAACCGCTTCCTCCCTATGCCCTCACAAGGACTACAATTCCCGGAATTCCCCGCGGCGGCACAAACGCAATTTCCACCCACTGTCCTCCCCGGAACTATCATTCCCAGCATCCCCCGCGCCGGTGGGCGGTGCCACTTCCGCCCAGTGCCTGCCGCCGCCGCCGCTGAGGCCGGAGCCACCGCCGCCGCCCAGGCCTAGGCCGCAGCGTCTTTTCCTTCCCTCCCGCCGCCATTGCCGCGGCCCAACCCTGCCTCTGCCATGTCGGCTCAGGCCCAGATGCGCGCCCTGCTGGACCAGCTCATGGGCACGGCCCGGGACGGTGAGTAGGGGCGGGCGGGGCCTGCAGGACGCGCCGCGGCCTTGCCGCCGCCTCAACCCGAGCCTCAACGCGCGCCCCGGGGCCCGGGTCCAGCTTCGCCCAGACGCCCCGCACCGCTCGTACGAGCGGTGCGGGGCGTCTGGGCGAAGCTGGACCCGGGTCTCGAGGCGTTATTGGCGAAGGAGGAGGCTGTAGGGGCAGCCCCCGCTCGCAGGGGCGCGGAGGTAGGTGTAGCAGATGTGACAGCCCCTTCGAAGCCCCCGTTCCCGCCGCGGTTTGTGTTTCCTTTCTGCGAGTCGCTCGAGTTCCCTATAAGTGGCTTCGAGGAAGGCTGCTCAGAACCCTTGTAATGAGCGCTAAAGGCTTGGGGGGCGGGTGTGGGGGGGTAGTTGTGAAGAGTCCTCTTAGAAAACAATAATCACACGCGTCGTCGTGGAAATGGGGAAGGAAGGTGGTTTGAAGGGGGTTGCAAGCAGTAAAGCGTTGAAAGGAAGGCTGTGGGGACAAGAAAAGTCGAGAAAATCGTGGCCGTTTCTCATCTTAGAGCCTAGGTTTTCTCTTAAAACGCCTCGAAAAAGGAAGGGATGAAACGATTTGATAGGAATGGTTGGACTTGATGATCTGGTGGATCTTTTCCAACCTGGTGATTCTGTGATTTACCAGGGGGTCTCCAGCCCTGGTCAGAGCTGGGCTTTTTTTACAATTCTCAAAGCCAAGAGTAGTAAAATTAAGAAAGTGAGCGCCAGGAACCATCCGACTGTGGCAGACAGGGCTGGAAAGCGCAACCATGCAGAAAATGGCTTTTCAGGTAACTGGGAACCTTTGGGCTACAGAGGGAGGAAAAAATAGTTATTGCAGGCCCACAAAAAGCATACAAAAAACCAAAAGAGAGGATGAGAAGATCAGTCCTAAGATGAGCTGTGAATGCAAGGAGACTAATTAGCAGGGCTGGTCAGGTACTTTGCACTTGGTTTCCTAAGTGAATAAGTGCTTATCTTTTCTTTGTGTATTGAGTTGCTGTTGAATTGCTTCCCATATTTTTATTTCATACAAACTGAACAATTGTGGCCCCTCTATTTTATTTATAAAGGTTCAGTGTATCTTTGCCTGCCTACATCAATCTGCAAGGGAGTTGCAGAAAAGCCTCATGTTCATCGAGCCGTGAGTCACAACCAATTTTTAAAGCTGTTATAACAAAAAACGAAAAAAGTGTTTGCTTTTTTTTTTTT
>WAAB01020290.1:5879-17259 GCA_013389865.1 Piaya cayana
GCCTCCTTGAGTTACAGGTCCTCAAAGATAGTAAAAATCCTGAGACCATCTCCTCAGCCCTACCGAGCCCTGCTCTTCTGTAGGGCTACAACTGCATAATGTTTCCATCTTTCAGGACCCTTTGGGCATTCTTTGTCTTTCGGTCCCTCCTTGGGCACAACGGCAACAAATCTCCCACTCTCAGTCTCACACTTTGCTGCTCCTAAAACTCACAAACACCAGCACACCAGGCTTGTTATTCCTACTAGGTGTTGTGTAGAAACACCTTTTTTATTCAGAGGCTGAGCTAATACTTGCAAAGCAACTGAAGCCAACAGATCCTGGAAGAGGACAGGCTTCCCACATATAGGGAAGCCAGAGGTCCTGGTTTTGTTTGGGCATGTTAGGCAGAATCACAGAATGGTCAGGGTTGGAAGGCCTCTGGAGTTCATCTGCTCCAACCTGTCTGCTAAACCAGGTCCTCCTACAGCAGGTTGCACAGGAACAGGTCCAGGAGGGTTTTGAGTGTCTCCAGAGAAGGAGACTCCACAACCTCCCTGGGCAGCCCATTCTAGTGCTCTGTCACCCCCAAAGTACAGAAGTTTTTCCTAATGTTCGTATCCCAGCCCTTCCTATTTCTTTGTGCAGGTGCAAACATATTCTTCCATTTATTTTTTACTACAGCCTCACAGAGGCAGCTGCATGTTGCTGAGTGGAGCCATTAGAAGAAGCAGACGTTTGCCGCCACATCTTGCTAGAAGTGGCAACATCCGCAACAGGGCTAAAAAAGATCGGATAAGGCTAATAAATTACAGTGTAAAAATTATAACCCACCTCTTTCATTTTAACTTTGAGCAATTTGTTTCATCATTTCACCGCCTGCCCTGACAGCAGTTTTGGATTTGGGTTTTTTTTGGTTTTTACCCCCCCTCTCTGTTAGCTGATGCTTGTTAAGGAAAATAAGGAGGTATGATGAATATATCTACGCAGAACTTACATATTATTGCTAGTGGATTGTGATAAATAGAGTATTAAGAGTATAATCAGAACTGGTGTTGGGAANTCTGTCACCCCCAAAGTACAGAAGTTTTTCCTAATGTTCGTATCCCAGGCCTTCCTATTTCTTTGTGCAGGTGCAAACATATTATTCTTCCATTTATTTTTTATTACAGCCTCACAGAGGCAGCTGCATGTTGCTGAGTGGAGCCATTAGAAGAAGCAGACGTTTGCCGCCACATCTTGCTAGAAGTGGCAACATCCGCAACAGGGCTAAAAAAGATCGGATAAGGCTAATAAATTACAGTGTAAAAATTATAACCCACCTCTTTCATTTTAACTTTGAGCAATTTGTTTCATCATTTCACCGCCTGCCCTGACAGCAGTTTTGGATTTGGGTTTTTTTTGGTTTTTACCCCCCCTCTCTGTTAGCTGATGCTTGTTAAGGAAAATAAGGAGGTATGATGAATATATCTACGCAGAACTTACATATTATTGCTAGTGGATTGTGATAAATAGAGTATTAAGAGTATAATCAGAACTGGTGTTGGGAAAGTAATCTTTATGCAGTTATAAGAACACTGCTCAGTTATGCACAGCCCTGAGTGCTGTTCAGTTATGCAGAGCCTTCTCTATGGGTGGTTTTAAGCCCAGTGTGGATGAATCAATAGGTTGTGTAGGAAATGTCAGACCTAGAATACATATTAGATTTAATGATAACTAATGATTAAAAGGTTAAACTACTTTGAGTATAGGCATAGATTAAGTATAGGTATAAGTTATTGGAACTTCTTGAGGTTTTCTTTAAAAGTTTTAAAGAATAAATAGAAGTGTCTTAAGAAAGAAAATAAGCAATTTTTATGATTGATGGAGAAACATGAAGCATCATTTCTGAGGGAGAACCGAAATGAGAGACTGGGGATGAATTATCAAGGTGGACTTTAAAGATGGATAATGAACAACAGAGAACTGAGAGACCATGGAAAAAGACCATGGAAAACCACCATGAACTTTCTCAAAGAAAGAATACCTATTGTATAATGTATATAAATATCAGATTTCAGCCTGGAGAGGAGAAGACTCTGAGGAGAACTTGGAGCAGCCTTCCAGTACCTGAAGGGGCTACAAGAAAGCTGTGGAGGGACTGTTTACAAAGGCTTGTAGTGATAGGACTAGGGGCAGTGGGTATCAACTGGAGAGGGGCAGATTTAGATTAGACATAAGGAGGAATTTCTTCACCATGAAGGTGGTGAGACACTGGCACAGGTTGCCCATGGAGGCTGTGGCTGCCCCATGCCTGGAGGTGTTCAAGGCCAGGTTGGATGGGGCCTTGGGCAGCCTGGTCTGGTGGGAGATGTCCCTGCCCATGGCAGGGTGGTTGGAACTAGATGATCTTTAAAGTCCCTTCCAACCCAAACTATTCTATGATTCTGTGAATTTGTGGGGGCCTTTGCCAGTTGCTGTGGTGATGGCCCAACTCTGAGTTAGTAAAGCAGGGTTATCTACAGTCTGGTGAAAATCCGTCAACATGCTCATTGTCACAGAAACTCCCAGAGCTGCCTGCCAAAATTTTGTTTAAAACCTGCAGGTCGGTGTTAATAACGAACACTTAGTAGTCTTTGGGAAGAAGTGTGGAAGTAAAGGATCACAGATTGGTGTCATCCAATTGTTAACACTGACAATTAAAATCAAAAGACTTGACATTTATCAGGGGGCAGGGTTATTCCTGTAGATGAGTACCAACAAGATTTTGACATGTGGAAGAGACAGAATTCATAACACAGTCACCAAGTGTTGCAGTCTCATTTACAAGTATTCTGTTAAAAACTGGGCAACTAGAAGCTACTTCTACAGATTGACACATCACGATGATTATTCAGGGCAGTTGTTGCTCTCTGGGAGATATATCAGTAGCTGTTATGGTAGCTGCCACTCAGAACAGCACCAACTATTAATCACAGCATTAAAATAATGAGCAGAAAGGAAAGCTGGGCTGCAGAAGGATTATCCTGGGTCCCGTCCATACTGAAAACACCACATGACCTCCCTCACAAAATGGTAGTCAAAGAAAATCACTTTGTTGCATAGCAGTGCGCGTTTCCCTGGTGAAACTCTGGAAGGCAGCCTCTTTAGAGACAGATATAAATTTAGATCAGATATTAGAAGAAATTTTTCCTGTGAGGGTGATAAGGCATTTGAACAGGTTGCCCAGAAAAGTCGTGGATGCCACAGCCCTGGAAGTGTTCAAGGACAGGCTGGATGAAGCTTTGGGCAACCTGGTTGAGTGGGCGGTGTCCCTGCCCATGGCAGGGGGGTTGGAATTGGATGGGCTTTAAGGTCCCTTCCAACCCAAATTGTTCTGTGATTCTCTGATTCTCTTCTCCAAAATATTCCTGCTGGAGATTTTTCTTGTACACTTAGAATACAGGTTTCTCTTGGAATTTTATTTCAGTATTTCTGGAGATTATGATCTTTTGTTTGTATACCATGTGCTTCCACTAGGGATCATAGCAGCCTTCCATGTGGTATGTATCTACTGGGCAAAATTATTTGTAGTTTTTACTTTCAGTTTAACTTACGTTTAATTGTCTCGACTTAAGCCTCTTGTGCTAACACTAAGCTGCTTTTGTTTTTACTTCGGATCCAATAATTTTAATGTTTCCTCCATATGGCAGTGGGTTTTTGAAGGAAAAAAACAAGGTCTGAGACTGAGTTATGTGAATGGATTGATATTAGCGAAGTGAAACGAAAAATATAAATATGAAATACCTGGGTAATGTGACATAGGTGTAGGGAATTCCTGCTTGATGTAAACATATTCAAAAATCTGACAAGTCTTATGTTCAGGCCTGCTGTATCTGCAGTGGATTCACCTCACCTTCAGCAGCAGCTGGATAAGCAGCACAGCTTCTCCTCTGTGGTGAATGCCAGGGAATCACAGCTATAACATACGTTTCAATGATTCTACACAATGAATTACACCTCCTTGTCAAAAGTATTTTTGTTGAGCATAACTGGGCAGTGGGCTGCTTCTGTGAGTGTTGTGTAAAGTACAAAGAGAGTGTTAGCCAAGTTTCCTTTACAGTCAGTTGGATTATCAGCACAGGGAGAAACGTGGGTGTGCCTATCCATTTTTTTAGTCTGGTAGGTATACTGGTAAATATTCTCCCTTTCAGAATATTTAATCATTTGTTAAATTAGTAAAAGCAATGTTGCTTTACCTTGAGTCTGAAATCATCTTCCAGTTGTTGCCGTGTCTGTGAGGCCAGGCTGGGGGACTTCACCCCTAAAGGTGCTACATCAGATACTATTTTCCTTTTATATCTGCAGGCTGAAATGTTCATGAGGCCACCCCAAACTCATCTCATTTCAAACACACTAAGTTAGTGAAGATCTCCTACTCAAACTAGCTGATTTCAACTCAAGACCTCTGGGAGCAATCGTATGATCAGTTCTCTCAAGTCCCTGGGCAGTTCAGGAGGCCCTGCAGGTTGCACTATGTCATTTGCAGTCACAACTCATGCAAATCCACCTGAAACAGAGTCTCTCCATTGCTTTAATTAAAGCACAACTCTCTTTTCCCTGTAAGGAAGATGTGGGATGTGGGAGGTGGCATGTTTCTGCATCTGCTTGCTTCCTCTACTTGCATTTAAGTTGTGGATTGCTCTCCAAGGCAAGGTGGGAAGTTTTTCAGTCCTTGGCTGACCCCAAAGTAC
Source organism: Piaya cayana (assembly GCA_013389865.1). Lineage (NCBI taxonomy): Eukaryota > Metazoa > Chordata > Aves > Cuculiformes > Coccyzidae > Piaya > Piaya cayana. The sequence goes on from WAAB01020290.1 coordinate 10,571, forward strand.
CCCAAATTGTTAGAGTGCCAGTTTCCTGCCATGCGATACCCATATGGCAATCTCTGTGAAACAATTGATGATTCTGGTCTCATTGATGGCAGAAAATGTTTAAGTCTTATTAAAATCATTGTGGCAACCACTACTTTACATACCACACCAGTTACAAAACTGAGGGTGAAGTGGAGAGTGTATTTCCAATATATTCCTGTAACATCGGTCACTGTGAGGCAGCTGAGAAACAGGGGCTGTGGGTCCCTGTTGGATGTCATAAACACGAGTGACGAAGTCAGAAGATGCTTCAATTCAGGATCTGGGGCTATCAGTAAATTTACACCTGTGTTGTCCACACATAGGTCCTCAGCAAGCTCCCGGCCTTATTTTGCAGTGGCACTGAGGAGAGATGAGCCAGTAAGGAGGCATGTCCCACTCTGATGAAGCGCCTCTGTTTCTTGCTGGGATGCACAGGTAACCGGGTTATTTGAGGAAAGCAAAATCATATCAACTGGATGTTTCACGCACTGAAAATACTCAAGAAATATTATCACAGTTGCCAAATTCTTCTCTTTTCTTTATACAAATAAGATAATGAACTTGTTGAAGTGATGGCAGACAGTAGCCTTTGAATATTTAATGATCTTTGGAAAACTATTTTATTTTTAGATATACTGCTTTCTGACATGATGGAAAACAGTAGCGTCTAAATGAGTTTCAGAGACTACAAACAGAATAATATATTCAGAGTATGCGCTTGTATTCAGAACACATATTCTTAGCTTCTTGATCCTGGCAAATTTACTGGATGAGAAAATCTTAGTAGAAATCAGTCAAAGCTCTATCTCCTGGTTTTCTTTTTCCTTTTGGCCTTAAAGGATAATGTACTATGTACAGTCTTTTGTACTGAGACTTCACAAATGTTAAAAAATGATGTAAAGTCTGTTAAAGGGGAAGGTAGGCAGGCTAGATTAAACTTCTCAAAGACTTATTTAAATATTTCTTTCATTTATTACTATAGCGGAGCGTAACTTCTGAAGTGCACAGCAATCAAATCCAAACTGCTAGTACCACAGGGCTAAGTTACAAAAGACTTTTTGACTACTGGGAAGTAAAAGCTGAATTGTACAAAGCATTAGTTCAGGATTAGATAAAAACTGGACACTCCTTAAATGTTGCCTCATAGAGAGCTGTGCAGGGAAATCGATTCATTGAAGCTCACCAGCTTCTTTCAAGATATTTTCTCTTCCATTTCCCAGTCCGATTCACCAGTTATTTAGACAAAAGTGGGGTAGCTCTTTCAGAGCTGCATTGGAAGGCTGCCAAAGGTCTTTATTTTCTTTCACACTGATTCAGGTGACACTTTTTAGAGTCTGAAGGTTTCACAGTTCCTGCTGCACTACTCTGGTCACGAGCATCATTGCCTACCAATACAACGGTCTTCCCTACACACAACGCATGCTCGCTCCCAAAGCAAGCCGTCCCATTTGTGGATGTCTTGTGTCAACCCCATTTGCTGTGCCCTTCTACATGAGGTTTGATAAGCTTCTTACACACCACAGCAGTGTATGTCCAGAGGCTGTACAGATGTCGGAAGCAGATCTGAAAACTAACTGATCATAGAATCATAGAATGGTTTGGGGTGGAAGGGACCTTAAAGATCGTCTAGTTCCAACCCCCCTGCCATGGGCAGGGACATCTCCCACCAGACCAGGCTGCCCAAGGCCCCATCCAACCTGGCCTTGAACACCTCCAGGGATGGGGCAGCCACAGCTTCCTTGGGCAACCTGTTCCAGTGCCTCACCACTCTCACGGTGAAGAAATGCCTCCTTATATCTAGTCTAAATCTGCCCCTCTCCAGTTGATACCCACTGCCCCTAGTCCTATCACTACAAGCTTTTGTAAACAGTCCCTCCCCAGCTTTCTTGTAACCCCTTTCAGGTAATGGAAGGTCACTATAAGGTCTCACTGGAGCCTTCTCATCTGCAGGCTGAACAACCCTGTCAGCCTGTCCTCATATGGGAGGTGCTCCAGCCCCCTGATACAATCAGCTGGTGGATAGTCCATGTAAGAGAAATTTCCAGCACAGGTACGTTTGGAGAAGGAGTATAATTTGCTTGATATGGAAGTGCTTGAACCTTTGCTTAGAAATATCAGGTCTCCTTTGTAAAGTACAACAGGGACCTGGACTAGCAACAAAAGGTTATTTAACAAAAAACCACAAAAACTGGGATTAGGAACAATTTTTTAACTCTGACATGCAGTATAAATGAAATTTGGTGCAAACACGTTCCACCATGGGAAAAAATTGCACTGTTCACCTTGCCTTCCAGTAGACTTCATACAATTCTATACACATTTTTTTTCTTTTCATGTTGGCAGTTTGCTACTGAAATTTTACTTTGCCTACTAGGTCGACTGAAAAGAAGTGTCAGCCAGAGTTCAGCTCTCTATTATACAGAGTGAGCTCTAAAGACAGTGATCTGTGGCAGGCACACAAACAAACCCAATGGTCTCAGCCTTTTAAACAAACCCATTTCCCTCCCCCTTACACCCAGTAAACAGCTTCTGGCTGCAGATTTGGTCCTTTATAGAAGAGATTTTTAAGATGCCAGCTGACCTGTCCAGCAGCCTGGTAATCCTTAAATCATCTGCTCGCCATGCTCATGTGGAGATGTCACTGAAAAGGCTTGTTGACAACCTTCTGCTGCATTAAAGAGAAGTCTGTAAAACAGCCACTATCTTACTCAGTTCAACTTTACCACACGGTTGAATAAAACTTCCCCTTCTGACAAATTCAGAAAGACTGTTGACAGAAGAAAACTGTATGGAAAAGTACTTCTGGTCTCCAGTGCACTTTGGGTTAGATTAAATTGACACTGATCTATGTAACAGCTTGTGAACTCTTAAAAACCCCCATATTTTACAAGTTATTATTTCAGGAATCTGAAAGTCATTTCCATGCACGTTCTCATAAAATGCATTTTAAACCATCTAAATGCTATCTTTTATATTAGGATGAAGTTTCAAAACATTTTCATTAATACCAAATATACTTCAGTTATTCAGTTCTTACCTTTTATCACACAAAGTGATTATTTTATTCTCAGGTCTTAACATAAACTCGTATGGCAAAAAAAAGCAGTAATTTAGGGATCAAATACAAACTGTGATATTATCAGCATCTATGAATCCTTCAATAAATTTTTTGCATTGAGTAATAAATACTAATCTCAGCTAAACTGTTTTGTTACATATACAGCATGCTCTGATCCAAAACAACTCCTTAATCCATGATTTTAATAATAGTCTATGGATTAAGGGATCTATACTGTATACTGACACAATGTATTGAGTTCAGGTTCTATAGATTAACATTTTTGTGATCCATTTTAATGGCATACAAGCCATCACAGTATTATGGTGTCAACAGCCTGCAGATTATCTGCCAGCTTTCAAAGCATCCTGCAGAAAAGCGAGTTTAATGACCCTCCACAAAGGTGAAAACACTATCAAACGTATGGGGAGATAGGACTTTGAAACAAAAGTGTAGAGGATATAAATACCAACAGGCTTTTATATCTAATCAGCTATGAGATATGCAGAATGTTTCAAGTTTTGTCAAAATAGCAATGTTAAGAAGGGTAACCAGCTTTCTTGGCCCTCTCCTCATCTGCATGTGCATCACACCTTCCTCCTAGCATCCTCATTTCCCTCTCACAGCTTGACAGTACTTCATGTAGGAAACCCATCACGATGGATTTTATTGTTTCTTTAAATAAATTTGCTCCAAATAGCTCCATGTCTGTTATATTCCTGCTTCTGAACTATAGCATTGCCTGCTACTCACTAAGTAAAACTGCTGGAGCACTGGCAACAGAGCCTCTCCGGCACCACGGAAGGTAGGGAAGTGTCCCCACCCTCACCTGGAACCCACACAAAATGTTTAAAGTTATTTTTCCCAGGCTTTAGCTGTAGTCAGGGAAAGGATGCTCTCCTGCAGGCAGCAGTTCAGGAAGGAGTCGTCATTGCTCTGAGCTGTCCTCTTCTCTTTGAGCATGGAAGGGGTTTAGCAGGATGAGCCCCAGCAGGCTAGAGTCAGTGTCCATAAACAGCACCACATCCCTTTTCTACCTGCACACACCTTTTCTACTATCTCTTTAATCCACCATCCAGGCCAAGTCAAACTAATCACTTCTCCAAAAAAGCCAGTGAGGCCCAAGCAAGGTCCTTTAGGAGATGTCACTGCTGTCCACCGTGCTATGAGGCTGAAGGCAGTTTATCCATGACCAGACAATCAAAGGCAGTGCTGTGGAGGTTCTCACCTTCCGGCTGCTGCTGAGTATGAGAGGATCACATAAAACTGAAGATGGTGAAGGAAAAATTCTTCAAGAGTCAGGACACCAGCTGGGTTAGGGGGTGAGAGCTGTCCTGGTAAGTGTGCTACTATTGCAAGGGCTTGAAGAGATCTGCACACATGGGTGTTCCATTGGCCCCACAGATGGCCAGTTGGCAGTGTCTGGAATGGAACATAGTCTCCCACCTCGCTTTTGCATCACAGGATGTTGAGGCTCTGGACCACGTCCAGAGAAGAGCAACAAAGCTGGTGAGGGGCTTGGAGAACAAGTCTTATAGAATCATAGAATAACCAGGTTGGAAAAGACCAGATCATCGAGGAGCAGCTGAGAGAACTAGGGTTGTTTAGCCTGGAGGAGGCTGAGGGGAAACCTTACTGCTCTCTACAACTACCTGAAAGGAGGTTGTACAGAGGAGGGAGCTGACCTCATCTCCCAAGTGACAGAGGACAGGACAAGAGGGAATGGCCTCAAGCTCTGCCAGGGGAAGTTTAGGCTTGACATTAGGAAAAAATATTTCACAGAAAGGGTCACTGGACACTGGCACAGGCTGCCCAGGGAGGTGGTTGAGTCATCTTTCCCTGGAGGTGTTTAAAAGAAGGGTGGATGAAGTGCTGAGGGGCATGGTTTAGTGACTGATTGGAATGATTGGACTCAGTGATCCAGTGGGGTCCTTTCCAACCTAGTGATTCTGTGATTCTTGCAGGAGACCTGGAGAGGGATGACTGGCAACACAGCCTGCCAAGGGGCTCAGTCTGCCCTGCAGAAGAGGCCAGGGGTGTTGTCTGTTCTTACAGGGCTGACAGCAGCAGGAGCCAGAAGGTGTGAGAGGCCTCACGTGGTCTGTGTCCATGTGTCTCTGCAGGAAACACGTGGAAGGAGCATGGGCTTCCTGGGGTGCTCACGGCAGGGAGCAGAGGTTTAGCACCTTCCCTTTGTATGTTTGTTCTGCAAGCCTGGAAGCATAAACACAGTTTGTAGGGGAAACCAACCACCACCCATTGCTAGCAGACAGAGTCTGAATAGAAGACCGACAGTGACTCTTAATTTTCTTTGTGCCATGAAGCTAGAGCTGGAAAGTACAAGATTGGGATGTGTAAGCTGAGTGAATACTGGGAGCTGTTTGATGACACAGGAGGCAATGCAGGAGAAGGCTTCCACCAAGCGAGTAGTACTCTTGGAGCTGGAAGGCAGCTGAGGCGCTCAGTGACTCCCACAAATACTTTGCCAGGTAGGAGACCAGGTCCAAAGCAGTGTGTCCACCACAGAGGCAATTTAATACTGATGGCCAGCAAAAATGAGTGCCCATCAGAAAGAAGCATAGAATGCTCAGCAAGTCTGGTGCCGACAGTTATTTTTTTCCCCATTTTTGCACAGCGAGCCAAGGAGAACATCCCTTTGTGTTCACAGTACTAAAAGGAAGGTACATCATTCCTTGGCTGTTACAATGCTCATCTCTCTCTTGAAAATCAAAGTAAAAGAGTGTCAAGAGGACACTGATGTGCAACAGCTTCAGGCAGCAACACAGGTCTTTTTTCTACTGAGACTCCACATACAGACTCAAATAAAAGGTTATTTCCTTTTATCAGCACAGCTCATTAAGAATTCTACAGTACTTCTGTTCTACACTGCTTCTTTCTCCCTTTCTCGTGCAAAAATGCCTGCTTTAGTCACTAATCATACAACTAAGAGATCATTAAAGGATTAGAAACTGAGTGTAAAACAACAGCCATATCTTCTTCCAGAATACTTGGTTTGCTCTTTTGTAGCAACCTTATGCTTTCAACACCTCAGAAGACACTAGACTTCCATGACAAATGAGATGTTTGAAACACAACAGCTGAAAAAAATAGTGTACGTGAAACACACATTGTGTCATTGTAGCTGCTGTGATGCTTTATTGCAATAAGAGAAGGAAAACTGGTAGGCAGTTGTCTTTTTTTAGACTATTTTGCCTGGCCCATTAAAATTACTAAATGATTTTCAGCAGTGCAGTCTATGAGTCATTTGATCTTCATAATTTTTTTTTTAATCTGAGAAGTTGCAGGATCACTCTCTCCAATCAATTCCTGTGGGTACCTATCACATGTTCAGCTGAAACATCTGTGCAGATGAGGTTTTTAAAGGAGACACAAAACCTGATATCACTGACAAAAGCATATTACTGACTAGCAACCCTAACTGAGCTCAGGAACCCTTTCCTCCACATACTGTTCATGTACATATGGCTCCAAGGCCTTAGCCCCAGAGATAGTGCTGCTGTAATAGACACATCCACATAAGCACCTGGGTGCCAAACTCCTGAGGATTTCAGTGGGAGCTCATAGAAAACATCTGAGCATGGCTATAAAT
>WAAB01020293.1:0-10674 GCA_013389865.1 Piaya cayana
GCTGCATCTCTGCCACCTTCCGATGCCTCAGTGGACTGGAAGGTTCTTCCATCCCCTCTCTGGGTGCTGGAAACCGTCGATGAACTGGACAGACATGACCATTTCACCTGGCACCCACCTAGGCGGTGGCAGGGGGGGACAAAAAGCTTCATCAAATTGCTCCCCAAAAGCTGACACCGTGTGTGTTTGAAGGTGGACAATTAGAAGCCACATGGCAGTGACCCATGGGCCGTGTGCTGATGCGTCTGGTTATTTGTTATTCACCAAAACAAAAAGAGCAAAACCCTGGGAAAGCTGCTGGCAGCCCCCTCCCACTGTCGCTGAACCCCCTCATCACCCTGAGATGCTTGTGCCCCATCCCACCCCCAAGGTGAATCCGAACACCCCTTCCCCAAGACGCTCGATCCCCCAAAAGGCTGCGGCCGATTCCCTTGAAGACGGTTCCCAACCTGCCCCTCGGAGAGCTGCCACCTCCCAGTGCCAAGGTGATTCTGACCCCTCAGCACCAGCTACCACGGTAAGGACAGCGACCCTAGAAGCTGAGCGTGGTGAGATCTTCTTGCGTGCTCTCAAATTCAGCCTTACAGACCAAGCTTTTTGCATTCTTAGCTTCCTCCCACTACGTGTGTTTTACCGACAGGCAGTTTGTGCAAACTGGCTTCCACTGAACGAGAGAGAACAGTGACAGGAGTAAAGCAAAAGCATGAAGGGACTCAGCTCCTTGGATGTGAGAAAAGCTGTGAAGCTGAGCAGCTGGATCTCTGGAGCTGTTTAGGTCCTGTCCCCACTTCCAATCAACAAACTTGAGTTTTATCATTTTTTCCTAACACTCCATTCTTCCTGACAGGATGGCTCTACAGCTCTTTATTCATGTTGCTCTCCTGCCCCCAGGGCTCCTGCCTGCTTTCCAGTTTCTGTGAACAGACCGTGTGCTGGCACTCGCACTCGCTGTGTTTTCAGCTCTGCTCTCGCTTACAGCTGGACCATTACAACAATTCTTTCTCTACTCTGCAGTTTGTGGACTTGCTCATGCAGGAGGAAAGAAAGGAAGGGGAGCCATGCTCAAAGCAGAGATGGGACATCAGGCTCCCTGGGTCAGCAGAAGCTCTATGAAAGCAAAACAGTGCAAAGCCAACTCGGTTGCTTTTCTGATCGTTGCAGCAGTGGCCAGGGACCTGCAGGACCTGCCAGCTGCTCGTAGCTCACAGGCCACAGGTTTCTCCGAGCCTTGGGTAGCTTATGCTTTTGGTTTTCTGCTTGTGATGCAGCCAAAGGCTTATGAAAACACCACCCAAGACAGCAAAGCCAGTCAGGGATCCCAGCAGGACGGGTACCAGCATGGCAGAACCGGGACCTGGAAATAAAGAATCAAGCAGTGAAAAGCATCAAGAGCACGAGGGAGAAGAAAGAGAAGGTTAATTGGTGTTTGATGGGAATGGTTGGACTCTGATCCGGTGGGTCTCTTCCAACCCGGTTATTCTATGATTCTATGATTAAATTCCCATTCGTCTTTACAGCACATCAAGCATCACGTGCCACATTCAGCATCACTGCTTGCTAGCAGCTGGAACACATCTAATTAACATTAACCAGCTGCTGTGCTTCACCTATGAACAGAGAGGAGAAAAGAAAATGCTCCTGACTCGTGGCCAGCCCCATCCTGCACTTCACGTTTCTCAATTAGTTTTTTGTCCTGTTACCTGTGGATGGGGTTTTCTTGCTGCAGCTGGTAACTACATCTAACTGCTCTTCCCGAAGCTCAGCATAAAAAATCTGATACTGATTAACCATCTTGTTTTGGGAGGCCAAAAGATGAGGAGTTGTTGGGATGTAATCTAGTCACACCATAAAGTCAGGCGTACTGGTTTTCCTGCAGCAGGGTCAGTCGAATGGAAACTTCTGCAAAAGAGGGAAGGAAAAATGAGACCCACCTTCCGCAGGTTTGTAACGAAACTCGTTCTTGGTTCTCCACACTGGCCCGAATGAGATCAGGTTGTGGGGGTTTCCATAGCTGTTCCTGTCACTTGGCTCCACGCTTTCAAAACAGTCCTGGGGAAGACATGAAAAACATTTGGAAGCATCTGAGTGGCACCTGAACCGATTCTCCTGCCCTGCAGCCCACAGCAACCACAGATCAGAGCACATCTCCCCTGATTTTACCCTGATTTTCTAAGATCTCATCTCAATCTCTCCAGTTTCAGCTGAAAACTGTTCCCCCTCATCCTATCCCTGCGCTCCCTGATCAAGAGCCCCTCCCCAGCTTTCCTGTAGCCCTTTCCAGTACCAGAAGGCTGCTACGAGCTGGAATAAGCTGGAGCTCTACAATCTGCCATCGAGATTCTTTACTGAATGGGCTGAACTCGCTGGAAGCACCAAACCTTTCCCAAAGTTCAGAGGGAGCGGAGCCATCCCCACATACCTGCCCACAGCCCATTGGGTCACGCAGACAGATGTTAAGCTCACAGTGCAAATAGGCCATGGTATGATTCAGCATCTGGAACAGCTGGATGGTGAAGCTCACAGCTCGGGGCTTGCTGCTCTGCAGTAACTGGATGTGTCGGCATTCAAACGGTAACCTGACAAGGAGAAACGGCAAACAGCTTCAAGCTCCAGTTCTCCCCACTGTCAGCACCTCTGGTCCTTGTCTCTGCTTTGGAGACTGCAGAACTAGAGCCCCAGAACTGCCCTAGAGCCCCAGAACTGTCCTCGAGCCCCAGAACAGTTTCTTGGAGGCTGATTTTGCTGCAACCATTAAAGCGGCTGCTGTAGTGCAATAATCATTCCCTGACCGAGAGAAAATCAGCTCTGCAGAGGTGATCACCCACAAATCTGAAAGCTCTTTTACGATCGCAATACCGTGTAGCACTCCTAATGCACATTTCATGCCCCGGTGGCTTTACAAACACCAGCTAATGAATCCTCCAGTTTCCAGTCCTTAACCCACGCAGGTTAGGCAGGAGCAGCTGTGAAATGCTGACAGTGACACAGAGGCTCGTGGAGAAGCCCTGATCCCATCCCTGGGCTGCTCTGCTCTGCCCTCAGGCTGCGCCGTCCCCCAGCAGGAGGATGCTCTAAACCTGACATCTGAGACAGCAGAGTGAGGAGAAGCAGGACTGATGAGGATGCTCTAAATCTGACATCTGAGACAGCAGAGTGAGGAGAAGCAGGACTGATGATTTATATAAATCAAAGGGTGAAGGGAGATTTTTTTCCCTTGAGGGTTCTTTGTCTTATCAAGTCCTTTGTACTAATTGCAAGACCAGGGACTGGAGCACTCTTGGACTCACAGAATCATAGAATCACCAGGTTGGAAGAGACCCACCGGATCATCGAGTCCAACCATTCCCATCAATCACTAACCCATGTCCCTCAGCACCTCATCCACCTGTCCCTTAAAACCCCTCCAGGGAAGGGGACTCAACCCCCTCCCTGAGCAGCCTCTGACACTGCCCAATCACCCTTTCCATGAAAAATTTTTCCTTATGTTGAGCCTGACCCTCCCCTGGTGGAGCTTGAGGCCATTCCCTCTCCTCCTGTCCCTTGGGAGAAGAGCCCAGCTCCCTCCTCTCCACAACCTCCTCTCAGGTAGTTGCAGAGAGCAATGAGGTCTCCCCTCAGCCTCCTCTTCTCCAGGATAAACCCCCCCAGCTCTCTCAGCCGCTCCTCTTCTTCTCCAGCTGCTTCCCCAGCTTTGTTGCTCTTCTCTGGACTCGCTCCAGAGCCTCAACATTCTCATTTTCAGCGCTTTAAGCTTACTCTGAACTCCAAAGAGGTCCAGTTGCAGCCACAGGATAGGAGAGGGGGGGTCCTCAAAGGATCAGCCCATTCCCAGCCCCAGCAGAGCTCCCTGTCTGACCTGTGGAACAGGCAGCACGTGGCACCTGGTCCCTCTGGGTTGGCGGAAGGCGTCACACAGCACGAGCGGATCTGGAGCACGGGCTGGCTGCTGTTGGTCTGCACGGCAAGGAAAGCCAGGAAAGTCTCCTGGGAAGGTGCTGATCCTTGGAAGTCCAGTTCTGCTTCTGCCGCAGGGCGCAGGCTCATCCGCACCGTGTAGTTCCCGGAGAGGCAGGCGTCATCGCTCACAACTGCGAGGCTTTAGGGAAACAAGGGAAAAAAAAAGCTGAGGCCCAGCCAGGCTCCACAGCCTGTCAGGAATAAAAGAGCATTAGGATGATTTTCCTCATGACACCAAACAGTCTGATTAAATGAATGAACATTAGCCTGGAGAAGAGAAAGCTCTGAGGAGACCTTAGAGCAGCTTCCAGTAGTACCTGAAGGAGCTCCAGGAAAGCTGGGGAGGGGCTCCTGTTCAGGGGGTGCAGGGAGAGGATGNGCCATTGTTGAACGAACTAAGTGCTTTTAAATAAAATCACAGCACCGCATACCCACGTCACTGAGCCCAGGGAGCAATCTGGATATTAATTCCCCCTCCCTTAAATCACGCAACTACTACTCTGAGATAATTACCCATTCAGAACGGGAGCATCGGACTGTGAGAGCCTCCTCTGATGCGATTCGCTCAGCAGCGCACTGGGCTCCGAATCCAGCAGCGTTAAAACAGTCACTAAGCCTTCGGCTGCTTCTTCTGTTACCTCGTTTGTTCCGAGCGTCTCCTCTGCCTCCGTGTTCAAGAAGGGCCTCTCGGATTGTCCAGTGCTCCCAAGGCCCAGCAAGGAATCCCCCTGGGGTGTGAGCGCTACCAGACTCTGAGAGGAATACGAGGGACCCTCTGGGGATGGAAGGAGCTGGATGAGATCTCCAGCTAGGAGCATCTCAGCATCACCAACAGCTGCTTGACTGAAGGGAGCTGACTGATTAGCGACCTTATTTACAAGCCGGTTGGCAGAGACGGGAAACGCTTTTGTTGGGGAAGCCCCAGCGTCAGGACTGGAACGACCAGTCTCATGTTCAATGTCATCGTGCAGTGACACCTTCTGGTGCGGCGAAGGCCCATGTGCCTGGGTGGTGGCTGCATCTCCCATCACCAGCGTGTCCTCAACCTTCACCCTTGGTGCAGAAGCCGCAGCCGATTCGTTCACTCCGGCAGCTGCAGGCAGCACGATGTTTGAATCAGATCGGGTGGTCGGTGTTGGCGGGACAACTGCTGTTTTGGTTTTAAATGAAGTGATATAATCATTCTTAGCTGCAGAGAAAGGAGTCGTTGCTGACGGAGCCTGTGGTGTGGTTGGTGCCAATCCAGGCTGCCTCTCCAGAGCAATTACAGACCCTGCAGACGCAAACGGCTGCATCGGAGTTAAAACAACCTCACTGCCAAGAACTGCTGTGGGGGGTTGCTGTGTCCTTGGGTCAAACACAGACGATGGAGACGCACTTGTTCCCAAGAATTTATCAGCTCCTTGTTTTATTACACTTGTGCTGGTTTCAGTTGGCTTCGTACTTGCTCCCATGTCCGCCTGTGAGGACAATTTAGTAGAGGCTTGATGGACTTGGTCATGTTTCATGGCTGATAGCAGGGGAACACGTGTAGGAAGGGGTGAAGCTGGGCTTGCAGGAGAGTCCGTGTACATCCTGGGGTGTGTAAATGCAGACAGGAGCCTCTCAAAACCTGATTTCACTTGCTCCTTGGTTGAAAATGGAGCATGTGCTGGTGCTGCTTTTACTCTTCCTGCTGTTATAAAGGGTGTAAATTCCAAATGTTTAGTAGGATTGGGTTTTATGGAAGTGCTGTGGGTTTGTCCTGTTTTAGCAGGCACCGTGCTGCCCACTGCTGAATCTCCGTGATCGTTTCCAGCTCGAAGCACTGAGGAAGCTGTTGATGTGCTGGACACAAACCGAACCTGCGAGGGCAGCCGTCGAAGAGGATCCGCACTCAGGAGGCTTCGCGAGGTGGGCTGCAAAGGCAGGATACCTGCCAGCACCTCCGGTGGGTATTTTATGGTTCTAGCAGGGCGCGAGGTCAAGCACTCCGTGCATGGTGTGTGAGCAGAGGGAGGCACCGTCGCTGAGCCTTGGCGGCTGCCGGCACTTGGCAGCGTGAGTTGCTTGTCGTGCTGAACCTGCTCTGCAGCCCCCGTGATGGTAAATGAAGAGTGGGAAGGCCTTGCAAAGTCAGGGAGTCTCTTTGCTGATGGTAAAGGAGTTAAAAAATGTGGCTTTTCAGCAGTGATGAACGCTTTGGGGGAGATATGGGGCCTGGGCTGTGCAGACACCACTGGCGGGGGCACAGAGGAGGGGACAGGCTGCACCAAGGTACCATTAAGGAAAAGCAAATCGGACTCTCTGGTCTCTTGGGAGCTGGGAGCAGGTATCTGCACCTCTACAGGCAACTTGTGCGGATGCACGGCCTGCGCCGTAGGGCTGATCCTCATCTGTGGGTCCAGCAAATGCTTCAAGGCCGAGGTAAAAGCTTGAAAGGAACGAGCAGTGGCTGCACGATTAGGATCAGTTGGCACGGGCTGAGAGGTCAGTGGTGGTTTCTCTGCTTGTTGGTTAGATACAGTGGAGAGATGAGGTTCAGGCATCAAAACCTTGCTAGTGGGATAAGAACTTGTTTTCACTGGGATACCAGGGGTGCCCAAAGTCAGATCTTGCTTGTTGGAGAACAAGAGAGCAGCTTTACGATCACCCTCACCCTCTGGAGAGGGCACCACCTGTAAATCGGGTCTGTCAGCGGGCAAGAGGATAAATACAGGTTTGACCAGGATTACGCTAGAAATATTCAGATTTTGTAAGTTTGCAAGGTCCAGCACTGATGAATTTGATGCCGCCAGGATTTGCTGAATGGAAACCAGACGCCCAACGCTGGCATTTGGGAATCTTACAGGTAGAGGGGAATCTTGCACGGGCTGCAGGCATAACGAGCCATTAGTCATTTTAAGCAGAAAGGACAAGGATGGGGCTGAGGGCAGCACTGTGAGTTGATCAGCTCTGAAAGCACCGAGGTTCTGGGTCGCTGCCTCCTGTGACACACCAAACCGCTGCCCCAGCGCCTGCGCCAGGTAGGCTGGGATCTCACCAGAGCCACCGGGCACCTCTGGTGCTGGTTGTGCTGCTGTGGAGCTGGGCCGGCTTCCCTCCGCGTGGAGCATGGGTTGTTTGGAAGGAAAAGCTGCCAGGCTGCCAGTCTGCTGGATCTGGGAGGCTGAAGGAGCAAAGCTGTGAAGAGGAGCTTTCTGGTTTCTGTCGTCAGGCAGTTCAGAGGCACGGGGGACGGGGCTGGCTGGTGGAGTCAGTGAGGGAGAACCAGTTTTATCTACCTGTTGCGGGAGACTTTTCTTCCTCTTGGAGTCTTCTTCCACTGTGCTCAGCTGCAGCATCGTAGGGGAAGCTGCCCGAGATGCAGGATGGATAGAAACACCTTGAACCTGAGACCCAGAAGCAGTGGATGGGGGGGAAGTTGGTACGAGAAGTCTTTTCTCAGCAGAGGTGGGGGTGACCTTTAGCTGCATGTAAGTGGGATAAGGTGTAGCTGGTGGCTGAAGCCCCGCATGAACCGAATCCAAAGTGCTTACAGGCCGAAGGGCTATTTTCTCAAAGGTGGACAGACCTGGGAAGAGTGTGGGTGTCCCTCCTTTTAGCTCTTTAGTAGTTTGGGAATGTTTTAATGTGGAAGTTTGTGAGGGGCTTAATGAGGAATTAGCAGGAACCTGCAGGCTCTCAGGGGATTTGGTTTCAGGTTTGCTTGTCCTGGCCTGATGATCCGTATCTCCTTGCAAAACTAGAACTGGGATTTCTTGAGACCTCCTGCTGGTTTCTTGGGAAACGTGTTTAGTGCAGTTGAGAGGCCGGGACACAGAGAGCGGCTGTTGTCTGTCAGTTGTGCTGAGAGGCCACGGAAAGGGAGATGGAAGAAAATCCTCGTGATCTGGAGCCTCCAGGTGCCTCTCTAACAAAGAAGAATGTACAGTGCCTTGTGGGTGTGTCTGAAGAGCCAGCGACCGTGTTGGGTGTCCAGAACCATTTATTACGGTTGTGGAGTTTCTGGTTGTTGTTTCCTGCTTCGCTGATAAATTAGAGGAAGATGGACTAGAAGTTGTCTGGGTCCTTGTGGAATAGACGGCACCAAGGTCCCCTGAAGATGGTTTTTGTAGGAATGCAGGTGTTGTAGCTTTAGCATCTGTACTCTGTGTCTTCTTGGAGTACACAGGAGTCACAGCAGCTTTGCTGCCAGGCTCGACTTGTAGGTTTGTGTCTTTTGGCCTTTTGCTTGAGGGAGGCGTTCCTGTTGGTAACCAACCCACCCTCACACCTTCGAGGTCAAGCTTAACTCCGGTGGGAAATGGAGATGCTGCTATTTCTTTACTCGGAGGACGAAAACTTACCATTGAAGTTAGAAGAGATGTTTTAGGACTCGGCGTCTCCATCTGCTTGAGAACAGGACTAGAAAAACCAGAAGAGTCTTGCTGGGTCCCTCCACTGCGAGCGGGCTGAGGTAGCCCAGTGCTAGAGCTAGTGGGACTGAAACCAGCTTCAGAAATATTCCCCAGTCTTCCTTGCAGGGAGATGTTCCGCTGTTCTGGATGTGCGGCAGCCTGTGATCCCTGAGTGGAGACAGGGATGCTTGTGCTACTCAAGATCTTGGTGGGTAACGTGTGTCCACCCTGGAGTTTTAAAGCTGCCGCTTCCGTGTGCGATTGCTCAGGCACCTCCAGGTTTCCGAGCGACTCGGCAGGCGGCACAACTGTGCTTTTAGCAGCCGTCTCTGCATGGATGGGGATGAAGGCGGCCGTCATTTCATGGGCAGGATCGACTGCTGGACTATGGAAATGAAAGGTCACCTCGTCCGAGTCATCTTCTGTAACAGAGAACACCTCGCTGGGCACTGGGCTGCTCGCAGGTCTTGGCTGGACTTCTTCAGGGATGCTCAGGCTTATTATTTCACTGACACGATGTTCGCTCCCAGAGGCACCTAACAAACAAAAAAAACCAAGCCTTGACCTATTCAATTGTACACGAACTTTTACCAGCTTGCAGGAGCACTTTGCAAGAGGCTGAGGGGGAAGCAAAAAGTTCCAGCGGCCACTGGCTCCATTTAGAACCAACGAGGAGGGAGCTTGGGCAGCTCCGTCTCTGCTGTTCTCAGAACTGGCTCCTACAGATCTGATCTGCTGTTGTTTATATTCCATGTCATATGGAGAATGACACTTCACATCCTGCATACTGATAGCAAAGCATTCACCAGCCAGAGAGGAAGCCTGAATATTAATTGTACAAGGCTGTAAGTCACAGCTGAAGGTGCAGGGAGAACAAAACCCTCGGGATGCACGAGGACAGGCTGCTAGATCTTTATTAGCAAAGCAATGTTAATATAGACACGAATAAGCTCACTCACCTGGCCCTCCCTAACCATCCCTCCTCACCCAAAATCCCAGTCCTGTAAGGAGTTTCCTGAGCCCCCCCCGCAACGCAAGTTCATTTTTACTGGAGAAAACAGCTTGCACGACGACACAAACCCAATTTCATCAGCCAAGTTAATTTTAAGTCCACTTGCAGGGCAGGCTGGCGGGCACAGAGTGAGAGGCAGAAAGCAGAGACTGCCTGGCTCCCTGCAGTGAGTGACAGCAGCCCCAGGAGCCTGTTTGAGGCATGACAGCATCACCAACTCATCCCCGATTTCCTGCTGTCAGAGCTATGTGGCAGGACAGCTGTTCCCAGAGAGAAGGCAGAACAACGTGTTACTGCGTGGTGAGGGGGGAGCCCGTGCTCGGCGTGAGAACAGTGATGCCTGAGGAAATTCTGAGTATTCTGAGGTTCTGCTGAGCACCTAAAGCCACTTGGTGTGTTCAAGCCTGGAGAAAAGGAGACTGAGGTTGCACATTAGGAAAAGATTCTTCCCCTAGAGAGCAGTGGAGCACTGGAGCAGCTCCCCAGGGAAGCAGCCACGGCTCCAAACCTGAAAATATCCCAAAAGCGTTTGGCCAATGCCCTGAGTGACGCGATGTGAATATTGGGACATTCCCCTGTGCAGGGACAGGAGTTGGACTTGATGCCTGTGGGTCCCTTCCAACTCAAGATGTTCTACAATTCTATAATTTCCTTTTCTCTCCCTCACTTTAAGGAGATAAGATGGACTCAGCTGTGTCCTGCTTTGGGGCCACTCAGATTCCCCGTAACACAAACCATTCAATCCAAACCTTGGGCCTCACAGTGCAGCCACACAATGAGAGAAGAAGTGGTTCCTTCAGCTCGTTGTTGTCACACACCTGAGACCGATGGCACAATATTTAGCATCGGGTTTTTTTCTGCTCGCTAATAATAGAGGAAAAGAAGGTACAAAGACAGAAAGCAGGGTTAGAACGAAACGCATCGCTCACCAGATAAATCCAATAGTCCGGCTGCAATCAGCATTAAGATGGGGAATTTCTCCTGCATCTTGTGAAGCAGCTCCAGAGTCACTCCAACAACAACAGATTCAGAGAGGAATCCACTCATGAGGAGTCACGGCTGCCCCTTCGCAATGGGCGTTTGCTGTGTTTGTCCTGGAAGAGCAGGGGATTGGGTTACTTTATAAGAGCTTAGGCCAGACAGCAACCAATAATCTGTTCCAAAAGGGAAAAAAAAAGCCTGCGCCAATAGAAATCAATTGATTTTTAAAGGAAGAGGAGAGCGAGTTCACCTGTATGACAAAGGGAGAAAACATTATCGTAAACACGAGAGGCTACCTAGGCAAGGCAGCTCTAAACCTCTAAAAAGAGAGTTAAAATGCTACCT